>KL660638.1:14763-56014 GCA_000732775.1 Stachybotrys chlorohalonatus IBT 40285 | reverse complement strand
TGCGGCATGGCGCGGTACCGATGGGTTCGTGTAGCTATTACGTCGTGAAGGGAACTCGGTAATTACAGAAGGTGACGATCATAATTGATGATTTACGCACAACTGCAATGGTATGCAAGACAGGATGAGAAGGTTCAAGCCACGTGCTAATCTACTGGGGGCTGCACTCCCCTAACTAGACTCAGGTAGGCATTCCTCGTGCAAATACTGCATAACATATCTGTAGAGTGTAGCAACTATGGCATCGTTCCAACAGCCAAGCACAGGCTCGACTACTTCGAGTGGATTTACACATGCCCCGAGCCTAGCGAATGACTCTTTTCGCAGGGCAGGTCCATGCTAAACCTGCCGAGCATGCCGAATTAGATGCCGTCTTCTGGCCGAAAACAGCCATGGATTCGAGGGCTGGGGCAGAGTCGAGTGCCTTTTAGGTAAAAATAGCCCGGTTTCTGTCACCATTTGGCAGCATTCAGCGTAAGGCGAAGACGCCTCCACAGCGGGGTTCTGACGGAGTGCTTCGGCAATCGGGAAGTGCGTGTCTACGTTATCTCTCGTCTTCTAGAAACCCGCGTTGACGCAAACCTACTTCATCAACAGACGTCTGCCACCTCCCAAGTACCGGGAAATCGCAACATAGCCGCTTGTCTGGTGTAACTATTTCAGAAACAAAAAAAAAATTACGCATACCTAGCCTAGCTGGTTTTGGGTAAATCAAGCAAAAGGATGGCTTCCACCGAAGGAAAGGTAGGTCTTTGCCTTTGCTCTGCCATTACCCCTCCATAACCCCACCTTTTGGCGAGAGAGCTCAAATTGATGATGGCATCGCCAGACAATCACCTGCAAGGCCGCCGTGGCCTGGGAAGCCGGCAAGGAGCTCAGCATCGAGGACATTGAGGTCGCTCCTCCCAAGGCGCACGAGGTTCGCATCCAGATCTACTACACCGGCGTGTGTCACACAGGTTAGGCCAACCCCGATTCTGTTCTGTTGCGGCCTGGAGCTAATGAGCTTTAGATGCCTACACTCTGTCCGGGAAAGATCCCGAGGGTGCTTTCCCCATCGTTCTGGGTCACGAGGGTGCTGGTATCGTTGAGTCAGTTGGTGAGGGTGTCACTAATGTGAAGCCCGGGGACCACGTTGTCGCCCTATAGTGAGCATCTACCTCTCATATCTTAGGCATATTGCGAAACGTACTCACCAATGAATGTCGCGCAGTACCCCCGAATGCCAGGAGTGCAAGTTCTGCAAGTCGGGCAAGACCAACCTCTGCGGTAAGATTCGAGCCACGCAGGGCAAGGGTGTGATGCCCGACGGAACCAGCCGATTCAAGTGCAAGGGCAAGGACCTCCTTCACTTCATGGGAACATCGACTTTTTCCCAGTACACTGTCGTCGCCGATATCTCCGTCGTCGCCGTCCAGCCCGAGGCGCCCATGGACCGAACCTGCCTTCTCGGCTGCGGCATTACTACGGGTTACGGCGCTGCCCGTGTGACGGCCAATGTTGAGGAGGGCTCCAACATTGCCGTCTTCGGCGCCGGCTGTGTTGGTCTGTCGGTGGTTCAGGGTGCTGTGATTAACAAGGCGGCCAAGATCATCGTGGTCGATGTGAACCCTTCCAAAGAGGAGTGGTCCAAGAAGTTTGGCGCCACCGACTTCGTCAACCCCAATGACCTGAAGGGCCAGACCATTGTGGAGAAGCTGATTGAGATGACTGACGGTGGTTGCGACTACACATTTGACTGCACTGGTAACGTCAGCGTGATGCGTGCCGCGCTCGAGGCTTCCCACAAGGGATGGGGTCAGAGCATCATCATCGGTGTGGCCGCTGCTGGCCAGGAGATCTCCACGCGACGTAAGTC
Organism: Stachybotrys chlorohalonatus IBT 40285; assembly: GCA_000732775.1. Classification (NCBI taxonomy): domain Eukaryota; kingdom Fungi; phylum Ascomycota; class Sordariomycetes; order Hypocreales; family Stachybotryaceae; genus Stachybotrys; species Stachybotrys chlorohalonatus. The sequence goes on along the minus strand of KL660638.1, from coordinate 54,156 downwards.
CTTTTCCACATACCCACTGGTACATGAGCTAATATGTTTTCAGCGTTCCAACTCGTCACTGGCCGAGTATGGAAGGGGTGTGCTTTTGGTGGCATCAAGGGTCGATCGCAGATGAAGGACCTTGTGAGCGACTACATGAAGGGCGCTCTGAAGGTGGACGAGTTCATCACTCACCGCAAGAAGCTGGGTGAGATGAACAAGGCCTTTGAGGACATGAAGGCTGGGGACTGCATCCGTGCCGTCGTCGACATGCGCGAGCTGTAAGGATCATAGTGACAAAAAAGTAAGGCGATGAGATTCGTACAAAACAGCTTCTCGGACGTCACAGTGCCCTAGGTCGTAGAGCGTGAGAACGAGATGCACGCAGAGGAGACTGAAGGGGCGTTTGCAATTTATAGATATGATTCGAGACCGGCTTCGAATGGACCCTTCCCTACTATCTAGGAGTACCTTGATGGCCAACTTGTTTTAGGCCAACGCAGACAAATCGATCTTCAGAGGTCCGACGGCACTAGCATTTGCTGTCTTCAGAAGGTGTTCTACTCGACCCTTGACGAGCGATTGCTTGTTATTATACCAGCTAATCCATCAACTCTTCGCCCGCCTGGGAGGTACTAATCATGATGCAGCTATCTTACGTGCCTACGTGCCTTGCCTTCCAGCCGTGACGGTGGGCGTGGGTGGAAAGCTGGATGCGGCTAGCTTACAAGTTCCCGATCTGCCCCTGCAGGGACCCTTGCAGGAACTAAAGTGCAATTAATCATTGAATTCTACCGACAGGATACTTGTAGGAATGGCCTTGCTCTGCCACAGTCGCCTTATCTATTCCGACACCCCAAAAGCATGAAGATGAGCAAGCCTCGTTTTTCGAAGGACACGTCTAAATACTTTGGCGATGCCGCAAACCTAGCCTCGACCTCTCGACGCCTCACGCGATCATCTCTTGCCCAGTTCGCGTACGCAAAGCCATCCGCGACGAACGACAATGACGCTGCAAACGTAGATATTGAGGACATTGGCGGCCGTCCCACGAAGAAAAGGAGGTGGGGGTCCAGCAGTGTCCCTGTTTCCTTGGTAAAAACGGAAGTGGTGGAAAATGACCTTGTCACGGCAGCGTCCCCTCCTCGAAAGACAGCACGGAAGCCACGGAAGCCAGCGCGGACAATGAAAGATGCTACAACAGGCGAGGCCAAGACAGAGCCGCCGTCGGACTGGGAAGTGATGTATGATGGTGTGAAACGCATGCGCGCACCGGGAGGACCGGCCTACGGCGCCGCGGTCGACACAATGGGCTGCGAGCGGCTCGCGGATCGTCAAGCTTCGCCCAAAGACCAACGCTTCCACACTCTCGTGTCGCTGATGCTTTCCAGCCAAACCAAGGACACGGTCAACGCGGTCGTCATGAGGCGGCTCCAGACCGAGATGCCCGCGCACAAACCCGGGGCTCCGGTGGGGTTGAACCTTGACAACATGCTCGCCGTGGACCCGAAGCTGCTCAACGAGATGATTTGGGCGGTTGGGTTTCACAATAACAAGACGAAGTACTACCATCACTCCCCAGGCGCATGTTTGGATAGAACTAACAGGGCTTGTAGATACCTCAAACAAGCAGCCGAGATCCTCCGCGACAAGTGGAACGGCGACATCCCTGACACGATCGAAGGCCTCACGTCCCTGCCCGGCGTCGGCCCCAAGATGGCATACCTGTGCATGTCGGTGGCGTGGAACCGCACCGAGGGCATCGGCGTCGATGTTCACGTACATCGCATCACGAACCTGTGGGGCTGGAACAAGACTAAGAATCCCGAGGAGACGCGGCTGGCCCTGCAGTCGTGGCTGCCGCATGACCGGTGGCGAGAGATCAACCACATGCTCGTGGGCTTTGGCCAGACGGTCTGCTTGCCTGTAGGGCGCAAGTGCGGCGAGTGCGACCTCGGGTTGGACGGCCTCTGTAAGGCAGCGGAGAGGAAGAAGGTCCTTGAAGGGCGAAAAATCAAGCAGGAGGTCGTGGTCAGCAGAGACGATGGCACGGTAACCAAGAAGGAAGACGTCAAGCATGAAGTGAAGGTCAAAGAAGAGGTGGTCAACGAGGATGTTCCCGAAGACGGCTCGACGGGGCGGGTCTAGCGGTACCGGTTCCGGTTGGCAACCGATGAAAAAGGGTACATGTTGGCTCTCACACGAAATAGCGGCATGGGTCGATGGGATTTCCCGATTTCAAACCGCTGGGCGGTTGGTCTGCATGCATCTCGCCTACCGCGGCGGACGTGCACAATTGCAGTATGCAGGCGCTGCAGGCCACGTACCCCAGCGATCCTCCCCATTGCCGCCTTTGCTGCATCAATGCCGCAACACGGGCCGGTAGAGAAAGCAGTCATGAGGCCGCAAAGCCTGCAGTCCTCACGAGGGAAGGGGGGGAAGGGCGCGTGGCGGGGGGAATGGAGGTTAGGGGTGGGCGCTATTGAATTTGGAGTCGTTGATAAACCCCATCATCGGTCGCGTGGGTATTGGTATGCAGGTCTAGATTGTTGAGGTGCCAAGAGTGGTGTTGACCGATCACCGCCTTATCTCCTCCCCTTGATGGAACGAACCTCCAACATGCACAAGGCCGGTCGACACTCGGGGATGCGCGGTAATCGGATGATGGGAGGGCCTTTTTCCAAGGCCAGGTTATTTTCCCATTTACCCAAGCAGGACCCTGGTGTAAGTAAGACGACTGGCTGAGACGAGGGGGCCCCCAGACGTGGTGGCCGTGGTTGCGGCCAAGTCTCCGATAAGACACTCCAAACGTTAGGCCGTTGCGGCACGACGAACGGGCGGCATTGCCTTGGGCGATACGATACGCACATGCATTGGGTCGATTCCGGCTAACCCCCAGGTCATACAAGTCATATGAGATTACAGCCCCCCCCTCCCCAAAGGGGAAGGACAGCCAGATGATTTTGTGACGTGTCAAGAGAGGACTTTCATGAATGTTGTCAGATTTCAGGAAGAAAAGGTGATATGCTGCAGAAGAAAGCAACCTAACAGGATGAAGCAATCATGCCCAAAACGAGGGCCCGGTTTCCCACAGACGCCAAGGTAGCCCGCATTGGCCTGACCATCTAGAATACAAAACGGCGTTTCGCCTGCGCCCACCGTCCCCCTAGCCCAGCGCAGAAAATGTCCCAGCGCCACCAATCCCGCTGTATCCGCTAGGCTGCAAAAGAAGAGAATCCTGGGCTGGAGAGATGGATGAATCAGAACGAAGAATTCGCAAAAGAGTAAAACAAAGTCGTCGTCAAATCGTAGTTCGGTTATGCCGTGTGTATTTGTCTGGGTAGGCAGGTGGAAGCGAGCCGGACCGCCGGCCCTTTTCGGAGGCTACATCTCGGCTCCGAGGTCAGGGTGCGCCGGGGAGGAAGGTCGGTTGAAGAGGCGACAAAGGGGGAAGCTTAAACGCCTCGGATAACTTGTGTCCGTTCAGACTCGAGCTGTGCAGCGTTGCGAGCATGTGACTGCTTCTTGCACTACGAGATAAAGTTAACCGAAGAGTTCGTGGTCATGTTGTGTTGGTGTGCTACTCACGTCTTCCAGGCCTGTGCACTTGTGATCCTCCAAAAGGCGGTGCTTTCCGCAGAAGTGGCCGCTGCAGAAGCCGCAGTCTCCGATGATGCGCTGGGCAGGCTCCCTGCACTCCTTTGCGTTGCAGCGGATACGCTTCGGGGCCATGATTGCGGTCGAGTGAAGGATGAGAAAGGGCGAAGGTTTTCGTTTGATGGTCTTCCGGCAAGGTTCAAGACGTCCTTCGAGAGGGATGTGTGCAAGTCGCTGGGGAAGGACGGAGCACGACGCCGGGTTTGGGGAGAAAAAGACTCGATGTAGAGGGATCACGACAGTTGGCGGGAGTGGAAAGAGAATGGGGAAACGGGAGGGATCGTCTGGCTCGAGACGGGTAACAGGTTGGCCCGACCCTTTTATAGAAAAGGAACCTGACCTGGGTCCTTTAGGATAAGAGGCCTGCGCCTGGGTGAATGAATCATGGTCATGGCGGAGGCGCCCTAGTGGAGATGCCGTCGCCTGGCCCCCCCGGAGTAGGCGTGGAAGGGAGGGGGGGGGGGTTTCGCTCGCATCAGAGGCGTTGCGGATGGGTTGCGCATTTCCGCAAATGTACAAAGTACACATAGCACACATTGCACTGGGTGAGGTACATGCTTGGCGACCTTGGCTCCTCCCCAGGCACGCAGCCGCCAAGTACCCTGACCCTGCATTTCCCAAGCACAGCAGGCGCCGTTGTTGCTGTACCTCGATTCTAGGCTTCTCTGTCCAGTACGCGTCTCCCCCCCCGTCTGTTGCTTCATTATTACAGCACATTAGATTCATTTTGAAGGCTGAGATTCGCCATCTCACTTAATCTCTCTCCCTACTCTTCTCCACTGTATGGTCCCTTGCCTTACGTTATGTACCTTGCCCCCCACAGGCTCCTGAACAGGGCCGGCGTGGTGGTTTGAACTGGGTGTGTTTTGTTTTGGGATGTCACGCAGCGGAAGTGGATAGAATCGTAAACCTTCGGACCAAGGCCCCGAGCGGCTGTTGGTGTTTTGCAAGCCTCGACCTCGCCACGGACCGGATTACCCAAGCAGAAGCCACGTCGTGCAAGACGCCACGTATGGCTGGAATTCCATTGTCTTCCTTTGTCAGTTTGGTTCCGTCTCAGCTCACGCTCCGGACGCCCCCTTGTTCCCGGAGGCTTCAGCGGCCATCGGCGAGGCGGCCGGCTAATGGGAATGTCTCGCTGCCGCCGGTAGCAGGTTGGCATGACCCTCCCCCCTCCCTTCCGGACCTTTGCCTGCCAGCCAGCTTGAAAGCGACAGGCTCGGCCGGGACAAAAGCCACATGCAAGCCCAATGAATGGACTGATTGTTCGAGGGCAGCTCCGAAAGCGGTGCGGGCGGCAAATGGGAGGTTTTGAATGTGACGTCGGTGCTGCTGGACCCTCGCCGGACTATGGGCCACGCACACCTACACGCACACCCTCTGCACGCCCTCTACACGCCCTCTACACGCCCTCCCTCCCCTGCTGGTTCCAACAGAACAGATGCTGAACCGAGGGCCCGACCCGGACATGCTCGTCCAGGCCATGTTCTTCGCCTCGCCTCCAAACGCAGCTCCACGAAGCAAGTTTCTTTTGTGCTTGTTAATCCATGAGCCGATGCTCGTAAACAAAGGGAGATTACCAATAACCTCGTGCATTCACTTACAAGAGGGGGAAACGAGATTGCAGAGAACAGCCCTGCATTCTTTCCACAGCCATCTACCCCATCAATGCGCCGTCACAGTGGCCATCACGGCCGGTCTTGTGTTCGTGATGGCCGGTTATCGTACTTGGGTTCCAACTCGAACACGACTCGCAAGGCAAACAACGTGCTTGACTCTGCATGAGGGTACGGCAGACGCTGATCAATAGATCTAGCTTTGAATAACCGCCCAAACCCGTTCGTGTCAGCATGGCCACATGGGAGTCGTATTAGTGACCGGTAGTGTCACGGTAGCGCAGGACCCTTCTCCCACCGCTCGTTCTGCTCCATGCATGGCGATCTGCAAGAGGGAAGCGGCGGCGAAAACCAACCACCAAGCCACCTCGCCAATTCCTGCAGCCGCCGCCGGAGCCAGCAGCTCCAAGCGGTGATTGTTCGCAGCGAAGGCCTTCCCCCGTCTCTGTCTGTCCGGGTCTCCAACGCCTTTTTTTTTTTTTTTTTTTTATTATACTCAAATTAGCTCTGCGGCCGAAACCATCGTCCTCGGCTTCATGGAAGTTGTTGGGCTCGATCTGGGTACCCACGCACCCCACCCATGGCCCCCCTTGTTCCAACATCACAGCAGCCCCCCCGGGCGCTGCCACTTTGAACGATTCTCGAACCGGGCCTTGAGCCCTGGCTTTGCGTTGGCGGCGTATGGTGCAGGGACGGTCTATTACTCCTGCTCGCGTGTGCGTCTATCGTAAGCAGAAGCGGCCAAGCTTCGTTGAATTGTCGATTGTTGCCTTGGACTTCGATGCGCTCTGCTGGGCGCAACTATGCTTGCATTATGTACTAGGAGTAGTCCGCAAGATGTCTTATCTGGTGGATGTCAATGAATCCTCGTGACATCCGAAAATCGCCGCCACGTGCACTTCAATGGAAGTCGTTGTGCCTGCTCCTACAGACAAGGTCCTACGTCCATCAAGGCGTGATCGTCGGTGGTTCTGCCACAAAAGGTCCCATCGTACCCGGCCCTGAATGCTAGTCGCAGCACGCGCAAATGACCCGAAATTGCATCCGTCGTCAACCAAATGCACGTCACTATGCCGACCGGCCCATCATCCATCGATCCTGTAAGCCACATCCAGCGGAACATAATCAGTATGCCCCCATCGTCGAGCACGGAGTATTGAGGTCATATTCACATACTGTGACCATCATTGCATTTATTCAGTCTATCAGTTGGCGTGTGATGGCGTCCGATTCCGTCTGTACCTAACGCTTGTGGGATTAACCTTCAAATATTGGACGGTGGACCAACTCTCAATTCACTCTCACTCTATACGCATAAATGATTGTAATTATGACGACATTCTATATTAGAGGAAACAAAATGATGAGAAGAAGCATGCTCGGCGTGCCGCCCTCCCAAAAATAGATTATTCGAGATCGAATCTTAGGCACAAATGGCAAAAGTTAATCGCATTGTTCGCTGCCACAAGGCGGAATCGAACCGCCGTTTTCAGTGCACAGTTTGGTTTCCACAAACTAATGTCCTAACCACTAGACGATTGCGGCTGTTGTAGCGGGTCTTGCTGTGAGAACATGGTCTGTTACTAATGTATATATACGTCAAATTTTGACAGCTGGATTTGGAACTTCTGAGTCCATCTCATCATTCCGCAGATATAGGAAGCCTGGTTAAGTTTGTAACAGGACTGTTTCCCTTCAAACATCCCTCGTCTAAGTCGCACTGTTTTTCCTGCTGGGGAAAATACGACTTGCAACTGTATCCTTGGGCAAGGCTTGGCCAAGTCCCGCAGGACTAGCACAATGGGCCACGCAGCGATCACATCCTTGCGTACTGTTGAATTATGCTCTCAATTGCATGACCGCTTCAGACTGTCCCTTGTTCAATGAATAAAAACGAGGAGGAAGGATGATCTCCCTTGATGGGCATATAAACACACTCAAACCTTCGTCATGGGTTCTCTAGGTTTTCATCAACACGCACTGTGGGATGTAGGGTAGGTTGACACCGCATAGAGAATATTCCGCTTGGATGACAAAGTTTATCGTTGCACCGAAGTGTCTGCAAAAGCAAATGTTCGAGCTTTCTAGGAAATGATTCATTGTCTAGAAATATTAATATATTGGGATTATTGACCATCAAAATCCAACATCGCTTGCACCTCACCTGGGCAAGCTGTTAAAGTAGCACACGCGGGGTACAGTGGTTTGACGACATCAGCGAGTAATCAACCACGCGTGGCATAGGAGCTTCATCATAGCTTACAAATGCATCATCAAACCGCCAATACCCTCAAAACCTCTTTCACTTAGACCAAGATCTCAAGCCACCGAAACCTCTCGTTCCTCATCTGTAACTCTTAGGCATTGTTTGATATTTGCTGCTTCTGACATTGCCCCGCCATGGCCGGAGCTGGGAAACAGCGGGGTGTGAGAATCGCCATCGACCGCGGCGGGACCTTCACAGACTGTGTAGGCGAGCACGACGGCCAAGAAATCATCATAAAGCTCCTCTCCGAGGACCCGGCCAACTACAAGGATGCGCCCCTGGAGGGCATCAGGCGCATCATGAGCCACTTCCTGGGCCAGGAAATTCCCCGTGGCCAGCCGCTCGACACGGCCAAGATTGACTCGATACGCATGGGCACGACCGTGGCGACCAATGCGTTGCTGGAGAGGAAGGGGGAGAAGATTGCCTTGGTTGTCACCAAGGGGTTTCGGGATTGCTTGGCAATTGGGAATCAGACGAGGCCTAAGATTTTTGACCTGGCCATCAAGAAGCCTGATGTGCTCTACCAAGCTGTCGTCGAGGTGGACGAGAGGGTTACGTTGGAGGACTATGCCGAGGATCCTCAAAGATACTTGACAAAGGCGCAGGCTCAGGCCGGCACAAAGGAAGCCGAAGGTCAGGATCTTGTCAAAGGTTTGTCCGGCGAAACCGTGCGCGTGCTCCGGAGAGCCGACGAGGACGAAATCCGCACAAAACTAAAGGCCATCTACGACCAAGGCATTCAAAGCATCGCAGTATGTCTCATGCACGGATACACGTTCCCGGATCACGAGGCTTTGATCGGCAAGATTGCCAAGGACATTGGGTTCACCCACATCTCGCTCAGCCACGTATTGATGCCCATGATCAAGCTGACTTCGAGAGCGACTTCCGTCTGTGCCGACGCCTACCTCACCCCTGCTATCAAGAAGTACATTGATGGTTTTTCCGCCGGGTTTGAGGGCGGCCTAGGGTCACGCAGTGTCAAGGAGGAGTCTGGGACCAAAGGCGCCCGGTGCGAATTCATGCAGAGTGATGGAGGACTTGTCGATGTCGAAAAGTTCTCAGGCCTGAAAGCTATTCTGTCAGGCCCGGCCGGCGGTGTGGTCGGGTATGCCATCACGTCATACGACCATGATACCAAGATACCGGTAATCGGTTTCGACATGGGCGGCACTAGCACGGATGTTTCTCGTTACGGCGAGGGGCGGTATGAGCACGTCTTCGAGACCACAACGGCCGGGGTGACTATTCAGTCCCCGCAGCTCGACATCAACACAGTCGCTGCTGGCGGTGGCTCGCGTCTCTTCTTCCGCAATGGGCTCTTCGTCGTTGGTCCTGAGTCAGCCGGAGCACACCCTGGACCAGCATGCTATCGCAAAGGAGGGCCAGCAACCGTCACTGACGCCAATCTATTCCTCGGACGTCTTCTGCCCGAGTTTTTCCCGAAGATCTTTGGCGAGAACGAAGACCAGGAGTTGGATTATGAGGCTAGCCGGCGAGTCTTGCAAGAACTGGCAGACCAAGTCAACAAAGAAATGGGGAAGAATATGAGCGCGGATGAAGTTGCATATGGATTCCTGACCGTGGCTAACGAGACCATGACAAGACCCATCAGGTCTATCACGGAGGCCAAAGGGCATGATACTTCAAAGCACCGGCTGGCGTCGTTCGGCGGCGCTGGCGGGCAACATGCCGTTGCCATTGCGGACTCTTTGAGCATCAAGCAAGTGCTGGTTCATCGCTATTCGTCTGTTCTCTCCGCCTACGGCATGGCGTTGGCAGATGTCGTCGACGAGCGCCAGGAGCCTGACTCAAAGGTCTGGAAGGATGGTGGCGAAGTGGTAGGCGAACTTCAGGCCAAGATGGAGAAGCTAAAGGAAAAGTCTCGTCAGACCTTACGAGAACAAGGGTTTGAAGATGACGCCATTACCTTTGAGGAGTACCTCAACATGCGCTACCGAGGCACCGAGTCTGCGTTGATGATCATCAAGCCCACCGAAGCTGATGCCAAGCAAAAGTACGGTGGCAAAGATTGGGAGTACGGAAAAGCTTTCGTCGACCAACATAGATATGAATTCGGCTTTACACTCGACGAGCGTGATATTATCGTTGATGATGTCCGAGTTCGGGGAATCGGAAAGAGTCTCCGCCACCAAGATGAAACGGTAGACCAAAGGTTGAAAACCATCAAGCGCCAGCAAGTTTCACCCGATAAGAAGCACGGCGACAAGAAGGTCTACTTTGAAGGTGGCAGGCTAGATACTGCCATCTACAAGCTTGAGCAGCTGGATGCTGGCGATGTACTTCGAGGACCTGCCATGCTCGCCGATGGCACACAGACCATTGTGGTACCACCGAAGTCCCAGGCCCTCATCACCGAGAACCACGTCATTATTGATATCGAGAAGGAGGCGCCAAAGGCTGAGTAGGTTTCGTCATCAGTCGTATGGGTAATATATTACTGACGCGTAGTAGTGCAACGGATGAGACAACCCAACGCGAGGTCGACCCAATCATGCTCAGCATTTTCGGTCATAGATTCATGGCGACCGCTGAGCAAATGGGCCGAGCTCTTCAGAAGACGAGTGTCAGCACTAATGTCAAAGAGCGCTTGGATTTCTCGTGTGCAATATTTGATCCGAGCGGTGGGCTCGTTGCGAACGCGCCGCATGTCCCTGTGCACCTCGGTTCCATGTCTACTTGTGTTCGCCGTCAAGCCGAGATATGGAAGGGGAAGCTCGAAAAAGGGGATGTTATCATCACAAACCATCCGTCCTATGGCGGAACCCATCTGCCCGATGTGACCCTGCTCATGCCCGCCTTCGACGAAAAAGGCGACGAGATCCTTTTCTACGCGGCCTCGCGAGCCCATCACGCGGACATTGGCGGCATCAGTGCTGGAAGTATGCCTCCGCATTCGAGGGAGCTGTACCAAGAAGGCGCCGCCATAACCAGCGAGAAGCTTGTCAGCAAAGGGAAGTTCAACGAAGAGCGAGTGGTTGAGCTGTTTTACAACGAGCCGTCAAAGTACCCTGGTAGCAGCGGCACGAGGTGCCTAGCCGACAACCTGAATGACCTGAGAGCTCAGGTATCTGCCAACCAGAAAGGGATTTCACTAATTGAGGCTCTTATCAAGGAACACGGCCAAGAAACGGTGCAGTTCTACATGGTCAAGATCCAGGAAAACGCCGAGCAGTGTGTACGGAAGCTGCTGCGGGATGTCCATAAGCGATTCGAAGGCCAGGATCTCTCGGCGATCGATTGGATGGATGATGGCACCCCTATACAGCTCCGTGTCAACATTGACGCCGATAAGGGCGAAGCAGTGTTCGACTTTGAAGGTACTGGACCCGAAGTGTACGGCAACATCAACGCCCCCGAGGCTATTACGTACAGTGCCATCCTGTACTGCCTGCGGTGTTTGATATCGGAAGACATTCCGCTAAACCAGGGATGTTTGAAGCCGATCAATGTGAAGATCCCACCGAAGTCGATTCTTTCGCCTTCCGACGGTGCTGCAGTTGTCGGTGGCAATGTGCTTACTAGTCAGCGCATTACCGACGTCGTGTTCAAAGCTTTCGAGTCATGTGCTGCCAGCCAAGGCTGCTGCAATAACCTGACATTTGGATTTGGCGGAAACCAAGAGGGCGGAGAGTCCATCAAAGGATTCGGATACTACGAGACTATCGCTGGCGGGAGTGGCGCGGGCCCAGATTGGGTAGGTGCGAGCGGCGTTCATGTTCACATGACGAACACCCGAATTACGGATAGCGAAATATTTGAACGAAGATACCCGGTCATCTTGAGGGAATTCTCGATTCGTACCGGATCGGGCGGCCAGGGCCAACACCGAGGTGGCGATGGTGTTATTCGCGATATAGAGTTCCGAATCCCGCTGCAGGTGTCCATCCTGAGCGAGCGTCGCGTCCACCGGCCTTATGGCCTCAAGGGTGGTGAGCCTGGAAAGGCGGGCCTGAACATCTGGGTGAGGAACATCGAGGTAAAGACGAAAGAGGCGTCCGCCAGGCAGATACACAACCATGACACTGCAGGGGACGCACAGTACGAGGAGCGCCAAATCAATTTGGGGGCCAAGAATTCGGCTCCTATGAAAGCCGGGGATCGTATCATAATCTGCACTCCTGGAGGCGGCGGATGGGGTCCACGCGGCTCCGACAGCATTGCGAAGATCCGCCCAGATCCCACAGAGGCATGGAAGAAGGGGAGCGGAGCCGCGCGAGAGGACGCCCAGCTGACAGTGTAAGGCTACGGTGGGTGTTGGACACAATGATCTGCAAAGTATGGACCTGGGTCTAAGCCGCTCATTTCATTGTTCCGATAAGTTAGCGAAAGCTGAATAACATGTGAGCCTTGATGAACGAAATATCTGGGTTGACTTTGGTGGTCCAGAACTGAATGCTGGGAACTTCTGTACTGACCATGTGAAGATCGGCCCATTGTATTGAACAAACAAGGTCCGGGGACTCGCATACTTGAAGAATCCGATTGTCCAATGAACCCAATAGCAACCCGGGAGCCTTGAATGGAAGGTTCACAGGATGACATCACGACATAAGGCTTTATTGTGGCATAAGTGAATATGACATGGACATAATTTTGGTCGACATCGAATGCAACGAAAAATGAAATGTTATGTAGAGACGTGATGACCGATGATCCCTAGGTGTCAGGAGCAGCGGGCCTCATAATTCTGCCAAATAGCACAGCCGTGTTGGACCCTGGAATGAGTCTGGGCTAAATGGTGTTCAAGCAGCTGACCATAATCTTGAGAAGGAATGGCAGTAGGGCCAAGTGCTTGAGGCCGGGTCATGGGACTCATCCGCAGCATGACATCAAATGAAGAAGTGCAGTTTGGTTGAGGACGGTCGATGTTGGCGAAATCAGTGTGACTTGCAGACGAATTGTACGCGTCAGTCAAACAGTCCTCCATGTTGATTTACCTGCCGTCAAGACTTCATGAATAGACGCGTCAGAACCAAGAAGAAGAAGTGAAAGCCGGAGATATCAGCATGCTGCAGCAATTGCACGGCCGCGGACGTACGAGCGGCCGTTATGGCCGTGACTGCAGTGAGGCTGATGGAAGGGAGATCGTGGGTACAACTACCCGAGTCCAAGAGGGTGGTGGAGCTCGTCCACCGTACAAGGTGGGCGTCGGTTGGCTTCACCGTAATCACTGGTTTCCAGGGAAGGAAAGAAGGCTCAGCCCTATGCATAAAGTGGGTTGTGGGCTCGCTTCTTGCCTCAAGGTGACCTTGTCGGCAGGAACCATCTGGGTGTTGATCTTAGGTACTTTTCCTACTTACTTATCTCAGCTCAATAATGACACGGCATGAGTCTAACGGCAGGTACGAAGCAAAAGACCCACGATTGTGTTCCTCCCCTTGCGAACCTCTCTTGACTAAGGTAGGCAGGAACTTGCTCAACCTATGTGATGAATTTTATGGCCCCCAGTCGTGTCTCTCTTCTGCCTTCATTCTGAGAACCTACCCATTTAGTATTGTCCAACTCGTCATCTTCGACACGTACTGCCTTCCAGGGCGTAGCCTATGTTGGCCGCAACACCATCACACTTCCTCGGCGGGCGGGCGGACCACGCCAGCGACGCGCGGAGGATCCGAAACATGCATGCTGCAAGATGGGCGAAATCATACAGGGGTTGCCTCCCCATCCCGTCTCTTGCCGCATATCGGCAGTCTAGGGTGTTGTTACCACTCTGCCAATCAGACGGCACTGCGCCGCACCAACCTAGTCCTTGGAGGATGCTCACCTGCGATTTCGATCCCAACTCTGACTTGACCTCGTTCCCCCGTATGCTATGTTCCTGATCTTAGAAGCTCGTGCAGGCCCGGCGGCTTCTTACACTTCGCACAATGGATGTCACACCGCTTGGTGTGAAGGGATCTTTGGGTAACAATCTTGACGTGGCAAACCATCAGATTTCACATGGTCAATTAGTCCAGGGTCTGGTTCCAAGGTCCCTCAACACCCAGTCGGCGTGACAAGGACAACGTCCCCACGCGAAGGACCTCATCAGTCAGGTTCTGGCCAATCAGCCTCCGCTTTAGAGCGCGCTATGCCTACCAACGCTTATGAGCCACAAATCGTAAGCTGGAGAATCCTTTTAGTCCTTGAGTCTACTACCCATCTGGCATCTAATCAGGCGGGCTTGAGGTTCATGTTTGCCTATGGAGACGATGATGAAGATAAGTAATTGAGCACGGCTTGGCATGCCGTGCTTGCTAAATCGAGGGCCAACATTCCGAAGAATGTGGTCAACCCCGGGGAAGGTCTTCGCGTCCGCTCCCGCCGCCCTACAAGTCGGAACCAAAACGAATGCAACAGCTGGGGTGATCGTCATCAGTGGCACCCCGTCGTTCGCAATGAGGCTTAGACTCATGTTAGTTGGTAGATTTCGCGGCTGTATGTACAGATGGATAGCTTCGCAGTCAGATCCTATGTCAGGCCACGGAGCGGACAATTCTACGGGCCCAATCCGGTTTACTGGAACAACGAAGCTGGTAATGCTTATTTCAGGGGTAGTAGAATTCAACGTGCCATTCACTTTCCAATTCACTATTTACCGGTAGGGCTACGGGAGAACGCCCGCTCCCCAGGCCCACCACACCTTTCTTGATGGCCACACGGTAACAATGTGGTAACCATTAACCATATTCGCCTTGGAGGAAGGCGGCATGCGGTGAAGCATTTGATGTTGGCGAAAGAACCTTGACAAAAGCTACCTTTCTAGATTCCGAGAGGGACCATGGTGCCAATAATATCGCCAAAATCCTCCTCAACTTTACCTCAACGAGTCCTAGCCCCCTGATCTTTGCTCGACTCAAATCCCTTTTAGACATGTAGGGGGTTGGTTCTTTGTGCCGCCTTTCACTTTTGGAACTGCATTGTCGCCACTTTGATCCCTAGGCTTTACTACCACAGTGCTATGTGCTGCTTGGATGCTCACCGAAGATGACTTACTTGCGGACCAGAAAGCTCTGAATACTTACTGCGGCTTGATTATAGGAAATTCCAAAGTGCTACAGATCTACCTTGAGGAGCTATAAAAGATCCCGGACAGTATTCCTTTCATAACTCTCCAATATTGTAGTCAACTTCACATCAACTTGTCACGACTAAAGCAACTATGATGCGAATTGCGATTGCCGGTGGAACTGGCCTTGGTCACCTCTTGGCCGCGGGTCTTGCCCAGGCCGACCAGGCTTACAATGTTGTCGTTCTCTCAAGATTTGTAAGTTCTAATGTGTAGAAGCACACAATGTTGCTGACTTCATACAGCAACGAACAGACCTCGACTCTTTAGATGTCCAGTCCCTTGTTGTTGATTACTACGATCACGACTCCCTGTGCTTTGCACTTCAAGGGATTGACCTGGTTATCTCAACCATCTCCGGCGGAGAGCAGCTAAATCTCATCCATGCCGCGGGCCAGAGTAGTGTCCGTCTCTTCGTGCCCTCAGAATTTGAGGGTCCACTGGCCAACCGGCCGACCGACTACGACCCGTTGGACCGTGGCACCTCGGAAGTTGTTGCTCTGTTGCGGCAGTATTCAGCTACGATGAAGTATACCATCTTCTCTTGCGGAGTCCTGATGGAGAGGTTTAGCCCTGGTGGGCTGGGATATTATGGAATCGGTTACAACACCGGAATTCCCAATGCTGGGGATTATCTTATCAACTTGGAGCATGCTACGGCCGACATCGTGGAAAAGGACCACCACAACCGCCATGTATATGTTTGCCTAACTTCACTGAACGACGTGGTTCGCTTTATCGTGGCGGCTGTCGCTCTGGGCCCCAACACATGGCCTCGCGAGTACACAATGCGAGGAGACAGAATGTCTTTGCGGGATCTAGCCAGCGCTTGCGGACGGGCTTGGAGTAGTAAGTCCCGCGGCAAACCAAAGGCTTCCCCTACTAACCCCTTGAATAGTCAGCATGACCTATCGACGACACCAGGCTGCGGACCTCAGCAGTTTCGTCAGCCAGTACCTTCAAGTTGGCGATCTCAGCAACGCCGCATATTTTCAGCGGCTTCAGGCAACTGTTTGTGGCAGATATGACTTCCATCGGCCAACGTTGAATCGCGTCATAGAGCGAACCGATTTTGTCCGGTTTCGGCCAGTGACGTTTAGTGAATGGTTGGCGAGCCTGCAAATTGCTTGAAAGGGAGTTCTAACAGAAGGAAACACGGGGACACGGCGAACCAGCCTTGCCTGGTTCAGGCCAACAAGTGTGATGAACAAGCCATTTCTTCCTAGTCGGTAATTCAGTCGCAAAGTGTCCAATACTAGTCGACGGCACCTTTATTCAAATATAGACCATCCGTTCTGACCCTTTCTCTCCCCTGGCCTGCAGTTAGTCCATTACTACACGGAAGGGTTATTTGCAGGTGACCCCATGACTGAAACTTTCTCCTAAATGATTGATGCTCGACCTTTTCATTCCGATCGTTACCGCAACAAGAGTCCATTTTGCGCGGCTAGCCTGCCGTTCAGAGGTCGCAGCTGGCTTCGCGGTGACTGCCCAGGCACCCAATGACTCCATTCTTGGAAACACGATTCCAGGATCACCAAGGATGTTGGTTCGCGGCCTGAATCCGCCCCCAAGCTGTTTCATGAAGACGAAATACGACCGTTTTCGTACAACACTGACCCGGCTGGCTGGAAAGGCTCCGCATCATGCTGCTATTACTAGCCGGAGCGGTTTCTATTCATGAATGCGCGGCTGACGAGGTTCTAAGGCATACATGGCTCTACAGTGCCCTTCTCAAGCCGTATTTGTACGCATGGGCTCATCCGACCCCTCAATCTGTCCAGGTTCGTCATCGCCAAACTTGGTTACGATCCAGAGACAGTATTTCTCCCACTCAATCTGCCATTCCTTCATCCGCTGCGCCTTGAGGCTCCCGCCAAGACTCGCCTCCTTTATGCCCTGGACCCATTGCGCCTGGTCCTGATCTTCAAATGCAGCCCATCGAACGCTATTCTCGGCAAGACTGCCCAGCCCAGCAAGCCCCAGATTATCCCAGCCCTGCAGCGCTTGCCAAAAGTCGTGGGACATGCCGGCCGTGTCCTGGCCCAGCATGGCCGGGTCATCATTGCACAGGCTGCAGGGTACGCCCCGCGCGAGGAGGGCGGGAAGTGGGTGAGACGTGACAGAGCCGCAGAGACGCAGGACCTCGTTTGAGATGGGACACGACTCGATGAGGATCCTCTTCTCCTTGATCATATCGATCAGCAGGGGGTGTTTGTAGAGGCTGTATGCGTGACCTATGCGGCGCGTCCCAAGGAGGATGGCATCGAAGAGATTACTGTCGGTACTGGTACCATCTCCCAGCGTCTCGCCCGCGTGGAAGAAGAAAGGTATGTTGACACCTTCCTGCGCACATTGCTTGCGGAACCAGAACAGCTCTGGGAGCAGGTCGGAGAGCGGCCGCCCGAGATCCTCGGGTCCAACCAAGTCATAGCCTGCAATGAGATGGGGATATGCCATTTTGGTGGAAATACAGTGGTCCATGCTCTCGATGATGGGACGGGTGGACCAACTTCGCAGGCTCGTCCAGATTGTCCTGACACCCCAGAAGCCCTCGCCTTCCGGCGTAGCCTTGAATGCCTTCAGCTCTTCCTCTATGACCTGAAACATATGGTCATAGTTCTCCTCGGGATCCTCCCTCTTGTCACGGCAGTAATCCAAGGGCCAGACGAATCTACAAGCGAGTAAGCAAAGAAGGGAACGGGAAAGCGCCGCAAGTGGAAGGGGGAGAGGTGGGGAGAGGGCTCATACCGCAGCTCGACCCAGCGGACGCCGTCATCCATGAGCAGGCTCATCAGGCGGCGCAAGAAGGCACGGAAAATGGGTTCATAATGAATCATTGTCGCCACTACAGTGAAGCACTTGCTGAACTTGGCCCATATGGCGTTGACGCCGTGGTGCTGTTCGTGGCTGTCGGTGGCAGACAGTACGCAGCGGCTCTTTAACCATTTTAAGAAAGCTGGCCTGCCTCCGTCTGGAAATTCGTCGGCTGCTTTGGTGAGCTTCAGGAAGGTACCAGGCTCATAGTCGCTTTGCCACAAGGATCCGTTAGTCCTATCTTTCGCCCTGTAGCGGAAGTTCAGCATGGCATTCTCCAGCGCGTCGCTGGAGTCAAGGCTTCGGTCACTAGACATATGCATGCCGGGGGAATCCATGAGGTTCTGGAGAATGGAGTCAAAGTCAACCATGGCGTCCAAGTGGGCATGCAGGAGGGCGCCCTTGGGCATGCGGCGGACAATCTGCCACAGCTTACTGCCCTCCATGCGCTCCTTGGCCAGCATGAACATCATGCCGGGGAAGACGGGTTGGTGGGTTTGCTGGGCGATTTCCTCCTCGAGCTTGGGGGTCCAGAGGCGTTGCATCTCATCGCGACGGATTCGATCGACAACGGCACATGCTTGCCTGGCTATGGGCGAGAGGGAAGCCTTGAAGGAGGCGTCGGATCGCGTGGTCTTCTCCTGCGTTATGAGATTCTCGCGCCCGGACAGGTACTGCTTGATAAAGGGATCGGACTTGGAGGGGATCTCCTGTGATAGCTCCTCCCAGAGGTCATCAGGCATAGACATGATAGGCAGCAGTAGCAGCAGCTTTCCTGCTGGCTTCTTCAAACAGCACCGCTTGGCTCGCAGTGAGACGCTTAGATTCGATCTATGCTGCCTAGTTCGCGCGACTGATAAGCAAGCCTGTTGCTGAGCCCTCGCACGACTTTGAGCAAGGCAGCGTACTACTGGTGATGAGAGGAGCCAGCACCACCACGCAGACGAAAACAGCACTGTTTATTTAATGCTGACGGCAGCTGCGCAGATTCTCTCGGCAATGCGCCCGATGACGACGACGACGACGACGACGACGATTGGATGGGTTGAAGGCGATTATGATTTATTTTAGTACGCACAAGGCAATAATGAAAAAGGACCAGACCATACGTTAATGAAGACAGGATAGTTAGTCTAGATGGGGCGGGTCATGGACCAGAATGAATGCAAGGCGGACCTGCATTTAGCAGTTTCACGTGACCTTTCACCGTTTTCTTCTCCTTCTATCTTGTGGTTGAGTTTCAGCTTGGCCTCGGGGGCCCCAAGATAAGCCTCCACCAACCTCGAACCATGACAATGTCGTTGTCGCCGAGCGGTGGAGGAAGACGGCTGGCAGCCAAGAGCCACCCCCCCAAGAGATGGGCCTCCATTCATAGGCCGCATATTTGATGGGAAGGATCGTTTGGTCGCCTATCGGCAGCAGCATCGGCAGACGAAAGACGCTTCCGGGCGGACGTCGACTTGCAGGCGGCCGGCCCCCCTTGCAGCTTGCATGAGCCTGCTCAGATACTGGCTGGGCCGTTTTGCAGGATTTCTAAAATCGTCAAGGGGGAGGGGGGATACGAGCAATGGGTCGCTCGCCCCCAACATTGGAGAAGGGAGGGGTGGTCTGAAGTGGGAATAGCAACCCATTCGTCCGGTCTCGTCTCGAGGCACCGGGTGCATCTCCAGTCTCACCTCACCCTTTTTCTTCTCCTTCTTACATTCCGAATTCTTCCCAAGGTTTCAACCGGTACGGCATGTTTGGAACTCGAGATGGTGGGCCTTTGCACAGCAATTATAGCACATATGCCTCCTCAGACTGTGCCTGCTGGGGACCCCACGCCGCATCATAAACGGGGTGGCCTTCGAATGCTTCGACAACTCCTTCTCTGTAAGGCCAGGATATTTTTAGGCTGCGTCGTGGTGAAGCACGGGTTTATACTGTGGAAGAATGACACGGTATGGGCAAACGACGGACTTGCCACTTTGCCCCTTGGCGTTGTCTTCCCATGGTTGCGCCAACCACGAAGCACAGCGTGGTCGGCCTTCCCAGCGTTTGTTACGTGATTTGCTTGCACCTCCTGAGATTTAGTCGTAACCAACATGATTCTGGGAAATAGCCATAGAAAGCATGAGTCCGTCATGTTCATATATTTCTACGTAAGGTAGACTTGGCTGGTGTTTGTCGTACTGCGAACATACATGGCCCTCTTCTGCGCAAGTCAAGCCATCCAGGGCAACGACTCCATCAAATCCCCAAATAGCAGCGGTCTCTTCTGAATTTCCCCTAGATAACTTCCAAGCCCCTTCAGCTGCACTAGCTACAAATCAGAAACCATTTATTCGACACCTACTACCGTGCTTCTCCTGACGCGGCCATCCCCCGCCTCCCCGACAGGTACGTCCAAGACGGCCACCGCTGCTTCGCGCTGCACAGGCACACCAGCGGTAGCATCGTCCAGCAGCTCACCCGCGCGCTTGACGGCGCATAGTGGCGATCCGAGGTATCTCAGGTGTCCGGGGAAGGGGAAGAGCGTTTGGTGCTATGGGGGAATTTGAAGGCGGATGCGGAGGGTTGTATTTCAGTTTGCTTTCAAGGCCCGTGGCTTCAAAGGTGAGTCCCAGCCTCGGGTCTAGGAACTCCCACGATGAGCGACCTGCAGGAGTGACTGCTCCCAGTGGACGATGAGGTGGCATTATTGGCTCTGCGTACATGGCATTGTAGCAACTTGTTCTTCGACATCAAGGAACGAGTCATGCAGATATATTCATCCTATCTTTCCTCATTAGCCGTGACCAGAAACTCATATCCAAGAAGCCCGCCTGTAATACTGAAATCATGAGAGAACAGTCCTTTATCCATCCTATAGCTTTGGGACTCCCGGTGGCTCTCCCCCTCCATAGACTATCGCGCTGTTCACATTCAGTCTGCTTTGGGTGTTTCCCACGGATCCGGATACAGAAAACTTGCTCTGAACGAAACGCCTGAAGATCTCCTGCGCGACGGTGTTGTCGTCACTGGCAGCATCCACGTAGAGTAAAATAGAGACAAGCAAGTCCCCTACCCCCCAGATAATCTCCCTGGCTTGGTCTACTAGATTCTCTTGAGAGTGATTCTCGATTTGGTGTCTCAGTTTCCTCCAGCGTTCGAGTAGCTCCCATTGCTTGGGAATGCCATACTTGCTCTTCATCCTCCCTGCTCCGCGTATGGCACTCTCAATGGCATCAATGCTCTCCTTGCCACTCTTGGGATGTTTCAAAGCCCTGAGAAAGTCGGTGCTGAGCACATCCGTCGTCCCCTCCCATATGGGAAGCGCGCAACAGTCTCTGAAAATCCGTGCAATGTTTACGTGCTCCTGGGACTCATTTTCCAGGTAGCCTACGCCGCCAATAGATTCCATACAGGAGAATATCAGTGGTACGGCCGCTTTGCAAACATAGGCTTTGGTGAGCGGAGCCAGGACTCGCAACAGTGGTGCAATGTCCCTCGTATCTGGTGACAAGACAGCAAGTGCAGGTGATAGCCCGGTTCTGTCAGACTCGCTGTGCTCCGAAAGTCCTAGGATATAGCTTGACCAAATAGTCAGGAGCATCAGCCCGCGGTACTCTGCTGTCATATTTGCTAGAGTGGCCATATGCAACGGTGTCTGGTCCAGTCGTTGTCTGGTGCCCCTTCCGGCACCAACTTCACGAATCCGGGCGTAAGCCCTCACAATCCCCAAGCTGCGACCAGCGTACCCCACCGCCGCAACTGCTGAGTGTATTCGTGTGATTGTCAGCATGCGACCAATCTCCTGGATACCCTTTCCCTCCTCGCCAATTATCCACCCACGCATGTCTTTCAAGGCGAGTTCTGCGGTGGGCAACGACTTGGTCCCAAATTTGTCTTTGAGCCTTGAAATGCGTACCCCATTAAGGCGCCTACCTTTGGGATTTGGCAAGCCTGTGAGGGTGTTGGCCAAGGGGTCGTCGATGCGCAGAGGGGCAAAGAATGCCGAGAGGCCGGCGTTGGACCTGGTTCGTGCCAGTAGCACTGTCATATCGGCATCAGTGGCCGATGAAAACCACTTGAACCCGCTAATAGCCCAAGGACCGAGCGGTACGCCCCCTTCTGATGAGGCTAGGGCGGCCGAGTCCGGCGGCTTGTAAGCGGCAATGGTCTCGGTTCGGGAGACGTCACTGCCACCTGTGCGCTCGGTCATCCACTGGCCACTCGTCCAGGCGGAATCCGCCCTGTTTGACGTTAGATGTGAATAAGCATCCTGAAAGGCCCTTCGCTCGTCAGGCCTCAGCTTCTTGGTCAAGAATTCCGAGTTCAGGTGATGGTGCAGAAGACTAGCGGCGCCGTCTTGCATTGCAGAAGGACAGGTTACGTTGGCACAGGAGCCCTGCCACAGATGAAGACGGAGGAACTGAAGGGGCCTCGAGAAGGGGCCAAGAGCGTTCGAGTAGCCGGTAGCCACCATACTAAATCGAATCTCAGCATCGGCAAAAAGTTAATGACCTGTCAGAGTCAACCCACCACTTAGCCTGACCGAATTCCTGGAGGCGTCTCCATCCCTCGCCGGTAACGAGCTCGCCTCTCCATTCGCCAAAGGGGCCACGACCCGACCCGCTCACGTAAGGTTTATTTCGCTCGGCATCTCTGATCCAGCCGAAGATTTCGTCGGAAAGCACCTCTGAAGCAAGTGCTTGTACTTCGGGCCCGCGTTCGGCAATGATCTCGGGGGTGAGGAAAACTGCGAAGCCTAAGCACACGAGAATATTAATAAAGGGTGGGCTAGAATCTCAGCGTACGCTTGAAACACCTCTGGAACGACGTGTCGTCGCAGAACTGGTTCGGTAGTGATGGCGTCTTTTGGAAGAAGCCCGTGTCGGCTCCGGACGGCTCCATGGAGACTTGGAAAATGTCGGTTCGGTTGATGGGAGACTGTGAGATAGCTTCGGCCTGGGTTCAAGTCATAGTTTCCTGCGATTGAACACCATGAAAGGAGAAGACACTCATAAGGGTGAGGAGGTTGATTCAGAGTTGAAATCGGGGTAACCGTTGGATATGATGATAACCTCGGTGTTGGAGGCGAGTACGTAACTCCCGTCTTCGCTTCCTTAAACGGCAAGAGCCCCCCATTTGTAGTATCCGAATGGAAAGGGGGATCACATGCCACCACCCACGGACGGACTGCCACAGCACGTTGTTCCAGGGTCCTCCAAAGGGGAATAATGCAGCATCCTAGTCTCAACTGTGGAATATGGACGTTATGCGTTTCCCAGCATGGCTATCTCCTCCTTTTCTCCAAGCTGCAAAGTATTTGATGGATGTTTATAGGGCTTTGATCCTATGTCGATTTTGTTCCTAGGTTCAGAACGCGGCATGCTTCCGCTGTTCTAGCTTTCGGAGGTTTCAGTTGCAGCTTGCAGTAGTGCGGGGTAGCTTTTAGCACCATGTCCGCCCGAAATTAGCAGGCAGAGCGGAAGCAGTTCCGAGGGACGACTTGTGCATCTCCGTACATTTATATGTATTCGTACATCTTAACTTAACTTACCTAGTACTAATTAGCGATTGACGATTTGAATGCAATGCAACCCATATTCTTGTACCAAGTCTGTTCGCCCTACCCTGTAGCATAGTTTGGTGACGATGCTTCCTAGATGACATGTCAAGTCGTGCCCAAGCGCTGAAGGGCAGACGTGCCGCTAGAGCGGGCAGGATTAGGTCAAAGATTACTTAGCCAACAGGATGTCTGTACACCGTTTCACGCATGAGCACAAGCTTCTAATAGCAGGGTCAGCTGCAGTTGGCATCTCCTGCGGCTTGTGGGAGCCTTCGCTCTACAAAGCAGTGTGATACCCGGGACCAATCAATGAAGGCCTTCGCCTCTCCCCGTAAGGCTGCAGCCTCGCCACGCATGCCAGCAGCATAACATCCGTTCCATTACATAACGGCGCCCTGTCAGACACTGTAATTGTAATTGGAGTGCAAATGCCGACGGGGAGAGAAGACAACAGCCGAACGGCTTTCAACTGATTATTGAGCATGACATCACATCATGGCGAATATAGGTCTACAGGGCATCAGGCTCGTGACGCTTGACGGGCACGCAAGGCCTTGAGATACCAGCAAGCTAGCGTATTGCTTATACTGTACAGACTCAATTCGGATCAAGGTTTGGACGGCCCAAAGCGGGCTCAGATCGAGATTCCCAACCACGGGTTTAATGGTGCCATTTGAATTGCCCGGTTTACCCAGTCTGCAATGAACGCATTGCTGCAAGCCCGCATGGCACAGCCACATCCGAGCGGCTAAGGATCTTCACCGCCACATGCACTAGCCACGTACTCTATACGTCATTCTCAGGCCTCTGGCGTGCTTCTGTCGACGACAATCCACCCGTCCCATCATGCTGCTCCATCTTCGTTGATGATCTGCCCCGAAGGAGAGCACTTGCGCGATGTGTGGATCTACGATTCCAATGCTGCTCCCTGCCATTTCTTGAAACAGCCCTGCGGCCTGCCAGGTGCCACAGGTTACGCGGCAAAAGTGGTTCAATGTGGTTCAACGCCTTGCTGTCGGCTGCTCGGTCCTTGACGCCCAACGTCACTAGCATTGGCATTATGACGCCGGTTGCGCTTCATGCCCCACATGGCTCAAGCAGAGACGCCGAATCCGTCGACTCTGGACCCCAATTTTGCTTCCAACGCGTAGAGCGTGTAGGCTGCGGGGAAGACAACCTCATCCGCCGTGGCTGAGGTACCGGGCGAGGACAAGCTACCTGCGGCCAAGTTCGGCCGTGCAGGCCACAGGCCTGTTGCTGGGGTAGGGGTTTTCGGTATACGGAACACCGCCCAGACCTGCAACGTGAGCTGCTGCTGCCGCGTTCCGAGTCTATGACGGAAGACGAAGGTTGGGGTCATGGTGATCTCCCAAGGCCAGGTCGAAGCTTCGCATTTCCTTGTTCTGGCCTTGGATCGTGGGCAGGGTGACGGCTTCGTTTGAAGTCGAGGTTGCAGATCCAAGTCACCGTGGCTGCCACCGATATGTTATAAAAGAGCCATCTCTCGCCTGCCAAAGAAATTCCATCACATCATCATCAACAGATACCCAACAGCGAATACCCAAACAATTCACAATCACAAACAGCAATCCCGCTTTACCAACCTTTTTCTAAAATTCCATCACCAAAAACAAAACATCCAACATGTCTTCCATCGTGAACAAGGTCAAGGACGCCATCTCCCACAAGTCCTCTTCCGACCACGACGCATCCCACACCACCAACACTACTGCCCCTCGCGGCACCTCCACCACAACATCCGCTCACGACGGCTCTTACACCACCTCAGACAACTACACCCATGGCGGCACTCAGGGCCCCGCCACCCGCACAGATGGACCTCACGGCTCCAACATGGCCAACAAGGCTGACCCTCGCGTCGACTCTGATCGCGACCACAGCCGCAACATGGGCGCGAACCCCGCTGGCACCGCCACAACTGGCACTACCCACGGCATCCATGGCACCCATGGCACCACTGGCACTGGTCTAACTGGCTCACACGGCACTACTGGCACCGGCATTGGTTCCACTGGCCACTCTGCCAACGTTGGCCCTCACAGCTCCAACCTGGCCAACAAGGCCGACCCTCGTGTTGACTCTGACCTCGATGGCAACCGCGGCCTCAGCAGCAACACCTACGGGTCTTCCACCACCGGCACCACTGGTAGCGGTCTGACTGGTTCTCACGGAACCACCGGCATCGGCTCTACCGGCCACTCCAACACCACTGCCCCTCACAGCTCCAACATTGCCAACAAACTTGACCCTCGCGTCGATAACACCTACGGCAGCACTGGCACCCACGGCACCACCGGCACTGGCCTGACTGGCTCCCACGGTACCACTGGTACCACTGGCTACGGCTCTACGGGCCACTCCACCAACGTTGGCCCTCACAGCTCCAACATGGCTAACAAGGCCGACCCTCGTGTTGACTCTGACCTTGATGGCAACCGCGGACTGGGAGGCAACACCTACGGCACCACTGGCGTCGGCACTACCAGCTCCACTGGTACTCACTCTGCTGGCATGTCTGGCATTAAGGGCGTTGTCCAGCCTGGTACTACTGGCACCCACGGCACCTCTGGTTTCACTGGCAGCACTGGTGCTCACACCGGTACCCACGGCTCATCTGGCCTCACCGGCAGCACTGGTACCCACACCGGCACCCACGGTACTACCGGCCTCAGCAGCAACCCCGGCCCTGCCCCCAACACCGCTGGCCCCCACAAGAGCGACGCCATGAACAAGATTGATCCCCGCGTCGACTCTGACCGTGATGGTAGCAAGACTGTTGGCGGCGACAAGACCTACTCCCGCCCGTAAGTCAAGAAAACGAGTCGAATGAACCGCGACAGTGCGCCCACTGACGGTTCTTTCGATAGCGATGGCACGACCAATCAATACAGGGATCCTACGGATGCTGCACAGGTACCGCCTTCTGTCCTGCAGAAGCACCTTGGCCCCCCAACTGTGGCACACGAGGATGATGAGCACGACCACAGCCGTCGTCACAGCGTGTCCCACCAGGAGCAGCATCGTGGTCTGTAATAATAAGTCAGTGTATGGAATATGAGAGATGATATTATTTTCCTTATCTCTATCTAGTACCCAAATAGTTATTGAATAATCAATGTTTATTGATCTGCACTTGCCCTTTTAACCTCGAAAATAATATTGATAATGAAGTTGTAATTCAATGACATGTTTGGTAAGAAACAGTTACCCCAGCTTCCTTCCTTTTTCTCATTCTTCTCTTATTTTTTCATTGACCGAAGAAATTGTACTTGTCTTGTACGTTAGAGCTCTTGGAACAGATTGACTTATAATGATTGTCAAACCCCACTCGTCGGCAGTGCTACCCTGTACTTTACACCTCACTGTAGACTACGAACCCTCCTCCATCGACATCTTCGTCCACAAACCGCATCACTCTGACGCTGCAACATCCTGCGCCAGCCGTTTCCCCCTTCCATCATGCTCCCGCCATAATGTCAGCGTCAATCCCCCAGGCTCTGTGGCACGCCCGCATCCCGCTGCACATTGTCCACCCGTCCGCCCCAACGACGCCCTTCATCACCAGCGTCCCCCGCTTCAGCTACCTGGCCCTGCTGCTCCCGCGGCTATCGGCCTTCTTTAACGCGCCGTGCTCCAGCTTCCACTTTGAGGATGTGCAGTTGAGAAATCTGCTCGTAGGGCTGCTAGTCGACCTGTATCAGCCGAGTCTGCCGTGGCGATTGACGGTCAATGATGGTATTGGGTGGGACATTGCTGATACGTTCCTGAATGGTGTCAAAGAGGTGAGCATTATCCAAAGCTCGTTCATCAAACGGAGAATTAGAGTGTTCTAACTATGAAAAGGCCGACTTTGTCCGCAATGGCAACGCAAATCAAATCATGAAAATGTCCAAGGAACACACCACGCAGCTCTGGAACGCAGTCATAGACAATGACTACAGCACCTTCAGCCGCATCAACACACGCCTGCTAAATGCCCCCACGGCGCTTAAGCATGTTCCCATACGGATCTACATTCCCTCGGCGCCCGCGTCCGAGGCTATGGAGGAGGCCGGATCTTTTAAGGTCCTGCAGTCCTTGGTGACGCCGACGACCACGGATCGCAAGCCGAAGCAGTTGGGGCAGGCCCTGAAGAGCCTCATGCCGCAGTTGTTTCCCAGCAGCCGGGATCCGGTATTGGCCAAGGCGCTGTTGCATGGCGTTGCGGTGCCGTTTGAGGCGCCGCTGGAGGAGATTATGAAGGACGCGGCGTATCCTGATGGATGGCTTTGTTTTGTTGTAGCAATATGAGCACCACTATTAGATACAAGGCACAGCGTTGGTAACCCTAACACTTTGAGTCGGCATGTGCCTCTATATTATGCAGCCGTTTGCTCATGTAAACGTGATCTGCTTGCCCATCAAGCTCTTGTATGCATCATCCACTGCCTTGCGTTTCTTCCTCCTGACTTCTTCATCCTCGTTGATCTCTTCATCCTCGTCGATGTCATCAGGCCCCGGAAGCTGTGGCATCCAAGCACGTATCTGCCCATCCAGATGACCGCTATACAACGCGCCGTACGAGTTCCCGCCTCCCATGATCGGGCCCATCTGCCGGCCGCTGCCTCCTGCGCCGCGCCAGGCAAGACTGGTGATGCGGTTGCTGCCCATCGAAGTGCCCCGTGGGCCTACTGGATTCGTCGCTCCGGGAGATCGGAGACGATTGATCAACTTGCCCTCGTGAAGGTCAAAAGTGAGTATCTCCTGATCGTTGGGCCAGAACAGTATTTCTCGATTCTCAGAGAGGGCGCAATGGGACAAGACAAAGTTGCACGTTTTTGCGTGTGAGTTCTGGACCAGCGCGCCAAAGCTAGCCAGTGTATTCGCACCAGTGTCGGCGTCCCAGACTCTGATCCGGCGATCATGCCCCGCGGAAACTATGTATCTCCCGTCCGCCGTCCACTGCAGCCCGTTGACAGCCTCATCATGAGCCTGTGCAGCATTGCGGAAGTGCGACATGTGGCTCCAGTCCAGGCCTGCACGGGTAGCATGTCTGAATCGATGCACGACGCCCAGCGAATCTTCCTGGTCCAACTGCGCAACGACGCCGCCGGCGCGTCTTATATCCCAAATGCGAACTTTGCCGTCCGCGTGACCGCTGGCGAGGATGTTCTCGTGTCGGGGACTCCATGCGGTGGCTAGGACGGGTCCGCCGTGCGCGACAAGAGCCTGGACGGCGGATCCGGACTTGAGATCTATGAGCCGCACGTGAGAGTGCTGCGTTGCGCACGCCACGACCAAATGATCCGCGATTGGGCTAGTAGAGTGAGAGTATACGGTCGCGTTGAGGTTGAATTCGGCGGATAGCGCCGACGTCTGGGTGGACCACAGCTTCAGCGTCTTGTCGTACGAGCTCGAGAGGAAGGCATCCGGGTCGAAGGGGAAGAAGCCAAGGTGGGTGACCCCATGGCTGTGACCGCGCGTCTTCTCCTCTCCGGTCGACCGTACAATCGTGCTAACAGGCGTAAACGTATGCGCATCGTGCGGGCTGCCACAGCTCTCCAGGTCCCAGATCTTGATGGAGCCCTCGGCGCCGCCGGAGAGGAGTATGCGCCCGTCGAAGCGATCGACGGCAAGGCTGCTCACGCCGGGCCCGTGGGCGCGGATGCTGCTCGGCCGGTCGTCTATGGCGGACGGGGCGACATCCTGGGGTCTGGGTCGCGTGCCTTGGAAGCGGTGCTGGGGAGCGGGCGCAAAGGATCGGAGGAGGGCGGTGGTGATGGTTTGGGCGAAGCCTTGGGGGTCGAGGTCGCCGGCCTCACGAAGGAGGAGACGGGTCTGCATTCATCTGACCTGTTCCTTGTCAGAACGAAGGGGCTGGATGCGACTGCGATGGAGCAGTGTGTGTTCATGTACTGGTGAAGTATCGCCGTGGTCCAGGTTGTATGTAGTATGATCTTGACTAACCTAGACCAGCGAAGCTGTCTAAGCCGTAACGTTGATGCGCTCTGAATCTAACGCTATTTCGCCCTTAACGAGTCCACTCGCTGTCCATGAAGACAAGGCCTGGGCACCACATAAATATCGTACAATACGATTGTCCTGGCAGTTGAATGCCGAGCGTATACCCTCATAACATAAAACGGACTTGGCCATTCCAATACCTGGGTTGTGGTCGATGAGAAGCCTTCACGTGACCCTAGTTTAGCACAAACGTTAACTTGACGATTGCAATTGATGCGGGCGGTAAACTAAAGATGGAATCGTTCGATCCAACGCGAACCAAACCGTGTACAAATGACAAAAAGGGTCTCTCTAGATAAGAAAGCAGCTGTTGAGAGCACCCCGCTGCCCTTCTTACTATCAGGTATATCAACATCAGGCCTGCATGATCAATGGCGATGCTAACGTGGAGCAAGATGTCCAGTGTCTCATTGTTCCTAAACATACTAGGATAAATACCACATCTATGAACCTGCTCGACACAAAGGTCACACTCCCGTTACGGATTCCTTCATCTGGCTAGGCCGTGGCATCATCACAGTCCTTGTGCCGTGAATGCTCGTCGGCACCCGGTTTCGATACCGTAGAGTGTGACCTCTAGCTCATTTTCATGACCCTTAAGAAGGCACGCCGACGGTCATCACTGGGAGAGAAACTTGAGCGTCAATACGATGGACGACGAGAGCCTGGCGTCTGATGATCTGCTCTACGCTAGGAAAGAGACGATTGAAGACGAGCTAGCCAACATTGAGGGACCTGATGAAAATGATCACCGTCAATGGAGGGGCAGGCGGGCCACAATCTACGACGTGGTAGCAGGTGAATGAAATCCCACGCCTTGCAGCCGTCCCCGGCATATTTATTTCAGCGAAGACTGATGACTGTTTCAAGGGAGGGCTGGAAATGGGCGGGTAATCGAAGACCCAGCGGCATCATCCAACTACAGCAAGATCCTAAATTACTCAATGCGAGAAAGGCCGTACGCTCCCGAAGAGGTATTGTTTCGTGGCAAGCACACTCCGATGCGGTACGAAGAGTACGACATCTACCACTCGCACGAGCGAGATCTCCCTGAAGGTGGACGAAGAATCCTCCCAGACAGCGATCTACTAAAGTCTATTCATGCATACTCGAGCAAGTTCTACGAGAAAACCAAAGATACGGCCTTGGAAGGCAATATCGACGAGTGCTCAATGGACGAAACTGCGCTGATTGCATTTGGCATCCTGCTCGAGGAGGCAGGCAAAGAGGTCTTGGGGCGTCGCGGAGACCTGGTCTTTACGGAACCTGCCGTCAAACAAGATAGCTCCAGCGAGGATGAGGAATCACTGTCGGACGCCAAACCTGAACGAAGCTGCTCGAGGTCGAGATCGCCGAACAGGCCATCCAAGAGGAGAAGAGTGGACATGGAGGAGGGCTTTTGAGTTGCACGGTAACGCAAAGTTCGGATCGATTCTGACTTGATTGCAACACGACTATCACGTCTGAATGCTGCTCGGGAATTCAAAGCACGACAGCCATCAACGCCTCATGCCCATGTATCTCATCTCACCTTACCATTGCGACCCCATGTTCTAGCACCTTCTATACGTTCGAGATTTGGACTTTGCATCGATTGCATTGGTACCCAATTCTCCTGCCCAGTCATGAGCTTTCTTGCCACATATGGCCATGTATTAATTTGAGAATTGGCATCTCCTGCAGTTGGTTCACGGCCTCGGCAACCACCTTGGACTCTCTGGCAGGCTCTTTTCCGGCCATAAAACATCCCTTCATTAATCTCGGGTTTCCTACCTCTTCGGGCAACAGCTATTGTCTCATGGAATCAATACAACACATCAGCCTAGGTAGCCCAACGTACGGTGCCATCTCTAGCTCTTTAAGATTGCTCCTCGGAGACCGCGTAATGGCTCAGAGCCAATCGCTGCCTATCTGACGCGATATTTCCTCGATAGCCTCTTCTCGCGTTTCCCAAAACTCAAGAGCGCCCCTATACGCGGATGGCTGCAGCAAGGGCACCTACCTTTCAATACTGTAGCTTGTCAAACGCCACTTGCGCCATCCTCGAATGGGGGAGGCTGAGAAAAAAGCAATTTGATGATACCGATTTAGAGCAACTGTCAGGGATGGATGCATCAGATCCCTTGCCCTGGTCAAGCCACCACTGCTAGGCGAGGGAGTTCATGTCGAGGTTTCGCAAAAGCGAGCCTGCAACGACCGAGCATTCTTTAGCTGACAAACGTCATCATATCAAGCTGACCACGATATCCACGTGGGTTAAGTTGTGTGGCATACTTCGTACTCATCGGTCCGACAAGCAGCAATGTTTATGATTGGGGATTGCTTATGCCATCGCGTGATTGTCGAGACCTGGGCTAATTATCTACCCCCCCATCAGTACGCCCACAAGTTCGATTTGCATGGAACCGATCCTCTCGTTTGCAATTGGTGTCCAATTCCTGGACTCGTACGATGGTTGCGAATATCGTGGGTACAGGCTCTTGGCTGACCTGGGCTACTAGGCACACTCAGCGATCGATCACATCTGACACGAAACATCCCGTACACGCCGCCTCCATAGCTTAGAAGTCACAGGGCCTCGTGCATGAGAGGGGTATGAGCGTACCTAAAGAGCACGCATGTGGAATCCCGGTCGTCTATATGCAGCATACAATACCGCGGCTTGTGCATGATGCGCAGTTTCAGTTTACGCTGCTGTCCCAAACAACAACATGTTCAGGGCCGCGGATGAACAGTACTCTTCATGAGAGCACGGTCGCCTGTGGACATAACTGCATGGACCTGGTAATGTCTAGGAAGAATGCATCATCCTGCCGGTGTTTGATGTAGAGACAGCCGCGATATGCCCCGTCGCTACTAGCTAGGACCAGCTGGGCCGCCAACGGCTGGAAAGTGAGGCTATTGCGGCCGCAGGGTCCTCACATGAACTCGCAATCCTGTCAGACGATGTCTGACCGCAGCGCTGGCGGAGTTCTGATGAAGCCGAGATGCACAATTCTATAACCGCATTCAGAGTTGCCGCGAATAGATGTCCATAAGGATTCTTGGTATCCAATGAACGCGTGACTGGGGGGGGGGGGGAATCGTGCATGGGCACCCCACGTTCCTCATATCTGGCTCAAGTAGAGCTTTCACCCTGCTGTTTGGAGGTCAAGATCCTAGGACAGGGCTCGTATACCAATCAAACGCTGCTGCCTAGTATCGAATGGATTCGGACTGACTACAAGACGACGCCGCTCTGGGGACGCCCTTTCAACATGAGTCATGACAAGACGCCGACTGCTTACCAGAGCAAGAGAGGAAGCGAAGAGATATGCATAGTGGCCAAGTGCCATGTGATGATTTTCCCAAGCACTGCCGTCCCAGGAACACGGAACACGGCAACGTAGTTCTGGACCGTATGGCCGGAACTTTCAGCGCACCTCTTCCTGCACAAAACTGGTTGGGTACCTGATCATACGCAATGTGCTTCGACCCCGACGACACCCCCTGTCCACGTCAGGATTACCCGGTGACTGTACATCCTGGGACGCACAGTACGAGCACAGCAGTCATTTCCAACACCCAGCCGACGGGTTATTCGTCGGGCCTGACGATCGACAAACTCAACACCTGAGTCACAGACGATCAAACGGTGTGTTTGGGCATCATTTCCCAGACCTAGGGACTTGCGGGGTATGGCGAACAGATGGGACGCCCCCCCATGGCGTAGCTCGGTGCTCTATGCTACCTTGCTGGCGTAGCACGGCAGTGTTATTTTTATTTTATTTTATTTTATTTTGTCTTTTAAAAAGTATGCTGAAAAGACTACTGACGTGTTTCGAGTTCGAAGAGTCCAATAGCTACTAGTCGGACTTCCTTCCGTCCGTAGGTTCGATGTAAGACCCGCGGTGGTGATGGCATGATGGCCGCGTCAATCATGTCGTTCTGCAGGAAAGAGATTTCGGCCACCAGCTTCAGAGTGTTGGTGAAATGTGACACAGCGTCCAGACGCAACTGGCCACGGACGTCTTCGTACGCACATCGGAGAGGGCAGTGCAACCTCATTTGCCTCGTTCCTGGAAGCGAAGGGACCAGACACTGAAGTCGACGGTTATACTGGGCGGGACACGTGCTTTGCCGCAGTCGATACGCTCTCGCAGCCATTGCGGATGGGAAGGCCCGAAGTAGCGGTAGAGCATCCGACAATGCTCCTTTCGGTCAGGCCCGTGATGACAAAAGAGACTTTCGTAGAGCTGGATCTGCAGACCGGACACGGTGAGCAGGGAGTCGGGGCCTGGGGGTTGGGTGATGCGCCCGCTCAGCACCCTGTATGACACCTGCCGAGTTTCTGGGATGAAGCGCAAAAAGTCCTCTGCTGAGTGGCAACTGAACTGAACGCCATGGTTGTTTCCACCCAAGCCTCCCTTCACATACTTTCTAGAAGGAATTCAGCCTGAAACCGCTCCGTCAAGGCGCCCGCACCTCCAACCACACACCCTAGACGTGGTTTGCCGTGGATGCTGTAGCTTGCTGCAAGCCAAGCCGGCGAGATCCTACCCAGTAAGAATAGCCCGCTAGAGGCCGTCCCTGTATGATCTTCCCAACACCAAATGACTGCAGCACAGGTACGGACAGATTTGCTTCGCTTTGACTCCACCGTATGTGGTTCCTGAACGGCATGGTATAATACCCAGTCTCATTGCTATATACCGGCTTCTGACATGTATCGTAGACACATCAATATGACCGTGTAATTGTCCCCGGCAACGGCGGAAGCGGCAGCCAAAGCAAATCAGGCGATGATAAGTATATCATATCATTTTGTCAAGTGAATGGGCCTCGGTGATTCCTGTGGATACGCGGTACGACAGACTAGACAAGGGCTCGCTGGCTGGGAGCGCCTCTGACAGGTTCGCTTGCACCAGACCCGTGTCATCGGTTCCCAGTGAAAGGTACAGTAGTTCAAACCCAAGAAGTAGACTCGGCTACGAACGTTGGTGGGATATCATCTTGTTTGTCGCCAAGCAAAGCAGGAAAGGGAGCAAGCGAGCTCGGTAGAAAAAAGGGTTGACAGGATAATACGATCTTGGCAGTTGTTTACAGTGTGCAGGGTATATCCTCCGGATCCAATACTGAGGATCGGTTTTTCTATTGACGCGGCCAACGTTCTATAGCTGTCTGAGCAACCGTTAGTCCCAAGCTGAGCATACGTAGCCTCGACGCAATATCGATTTTCTGGCCTCTTCGCAAGCTTACCCTGTTCGAAGGGAGAAAGCACATGAAAACCAACGTCTCAACATGATTCCTTGTAGCAGTAGATGCGGACGAATTCTTCGCAAACCACGGGGCAATTGCCAGACGATAGGACCACTCTGAAAAGTGGGAGGCAACCAGTGGGAAGTGGCCTTATCCGTATAAGAAGGGGTTTGTGGTGCGTTCGTCATAGACAGACACCCTACGATCTTGAAGTTGGGGTTGACGTTCCGCTCCGTTCCGTCAACAACCCTTACGATTCGACTATAATTAGGAGGGTTTAGACTTGGGCTGACAGCAGCACCAAGTGAGACTGACGCCCAATTTCCACCTTTGGATGACGCTAAGTAGGCTTTGGATGGGCTGAAACTATGGATAGTGGCATATGCTGGGGGGAAACCTTGCAGGCGGCGTTTGTATGTTATGCGTATGTCGGCAGTGTCCTCCATGTCCAACCAGAGTGAGTTTCCAATTACAGCCAGTTGATAGATAGAGGTTAAGAAGATGGAGATTAGGAAGCTGAGAGTCATCGAGGTACGGCAGTACCGCCGTGGGTTGTTTGATCAGCAGAGCTAACAGGAGTATATGATGGCAAGCGAGATTTCCCGGCGTCAATGAGCGCCGGCACACGATGGCCACGTTTCGCGCCTACCGAATGGAACCACTTCAGGTCTAGGCTGCACCTGAGAGGTTAGGGTCCAGGCCCAGGATCCAGGAACCGGTTAGCTGGCTGCGGTTTAGTACCTGCTTGGCGAGAAATGCGAGGGGTGGCTGGGAGCGGACAGAAAAGCCAGGACCGCGAAGGCATGACGTTCGTATTCGAGAACTCACATGAGCAGCGAAACATGCACGTAACAACGACAACAGAGTCAGCTTTGCCTCCGCAGGGGCAAAACGGGCATGGTCAGGCTTCCCTTTCCTGCCTCGTCCCGTCTGTGCGACGGAAAATCCGGGGTTAAGACGGGTTGACTCGTGGAACATGTTGTGGTTGGGCAGCAACGAGGCAACGACCATCACGAGATGGGGGCTCAGTGATCGACCAGGTACGTCAAATGCCGGGCAAGAGCCGGTGTTAGGAGTTCGGGTCGACCGACAGGGCCTGATGGGATCTGCACTCTCTGCTGGTAACGTGCCTTGCATGTCGTCACATTGTTGAGAAATGAAGCATATGGAGCAACAGGCATGTCAAGCCGATGGAGTCGGAGCGCCATGATGAATCATGAACCCACCCACCGGTGCCTCAGAGTTGTCGTCCGGCAAGGGCAGGCTTCTCGAAGGATCAAGACAGCGGAAAACCTGGAAAAGCACGCGGGCGTCGCCGGGGGTGAATGTCCGCCCGATCCGCAACGATGGGGCACGGTGGTGCATGGTGGGCTTGGAGGGACGAACTGACCAACAACACCAGACGAGGGTCGATCCAACACGAAGTTCGTGGGAAGCCGGGCCATGATTTACTGGGCGCAGGAGGTTAATGCAGAGAGGGACTCGGCTCTGCAGCCGCAGCCGCACCCGCAGCGGCAGCGGCAGCGGCAGATGTGCAGTTCCCGTTCGGTGCAGCTCATTGCCCACGAAATGCAGCTCATCATCACCAATGGGTTTGTGCGGAGCAGCAGCGACAACTCGAGCTGATTCACCATTGGTGGCTCAATTCATCCCCGAACAAAGACACAGTGGGGAGGGATTGGATTTGCGAGTCAGGTCTGAGTCCTTGTCAGATTCAGATTGCAAGACGCGGATGAAATGCGAAGTCGAGAAACCACCCCTCCCCCCTCCCTTGCTCAAGGTATATCAAACAACAACATAATGGGAGGGATGGGGAAAATAACAACCTCAGAAAAAGCACATGGCGCCACCGATCCATTCATCGTTCATCAGCGTTGCGCGCACGGCCCAAGACATGGAGAAGGCATGGCGACCTGGTTGGCCCTGAAGCGATGCAGCAACGCATGCACGCATAATGTTTGTACATGCAGCGACTGAACTGTCGAGGGAGGAGGTTCACAACGCGGTGATGAGATGTGACGGAAACACTCTCGCACCAACTCTTCCCAGCGGACGCCCGCCGACAACAACAACTACCACTACCACTAGTGAGCGCCGTAATCTGACCAGAACGCATCGGTAGATGCATCTCCAGATGAAGATTTGAGGACGGACCATTGGGTGGTCAGTTGGCTGTTGCACCATGCATCGTCCATCCCCCCTTGAACCACACAGTCGGCCAGCCGCATGGGTTTAGGCAAGCCACCACGCAGCGGCGCACTTCCCTTACATGGACCACGGGTCACATGAGCAGCAGGCGCCATTCATTCCGTCCGCCCTCTACATAGGTACACCCCTTGCCCTTGCCCTTGCCCTTGCCCTTTTCCCATAACGGTCGTGTCTGTGTGAGTGTGTGCAACAATGGGCGGGGAGGGGGGGAAGTCGCGAGCAAACGTGAGGGGTCCGAGACATCAAACATCAGATCCAACACCTATATCGTCCTGACGTTAAGACAGACGGGCCTCCGCAAAAAGAAGGGGAAAAGAAATTATGGCATGCTGGTCTTGCTCCTTTGGGCTGGCTTCCCCTTCTACCGCCGTTATCCGAGACAAGCAACGCCGAACCATCTGCGCGTCTACGTTGACGGACCTGCTTACAGGTGCTTTAGCTGCCGTCGGAGCTCAGATTAGAGGGGGGGGGGCATCATGATCCATCGGCATATGCTTTGTACAGCCGTCGTACCTCGTCGTCGATGCACGCAAACATCGGAGGAGGAAGGAATATAGTATCCACCTGAGAATACGGTAGGAAAAATCATTGGGCAAACGGTCGCAGCATGTGATCCAATCAAGACATGCAACGAGTCAAACCGCATCCCTCTTTGATTCCTATTTGATTTTTTTTCTCTTCATATTTTCTGATGTATCACGTCCGAGGAACGAAGGGTGGTGATAAGACCGCATTACTTACTGCATACGGCTACCTGCCGAGCTGAAGTAGGATTTTCTTTTTAGCTCAGCAGGGAACATGACGCTGTTCTTCCTCCCGCTTGTGGTGGAAATAGAAGTTAAAAAACACGAGGGAAAAAAACATAAGTCGATTTAGCATCGAAATAATCCGCTGCCAGCGCTCCACTCGACATCTCTGTCCCAAGTGGATGATTGCTTCGGCGCAACTGACTCAGCAAGCCGTCTGCCCCGGACAAAACTCCGTACAGTCTAATGCAATAGATGCATGGACATCGGGTAACGCCGTGATGGTCTTGGCCGTATCCGAACATGTTGCATCTCGCATTGCATGACCCGCTTACCCTGTCCCTCGTCTCCAATCTTCTCTCTTTCCTCCGCCCGCCCAGGAAAAGAAGCTTTTCGTACACTTCAGAGCACAACAGGCTGGCTATGCCTGTTAATAAAACCCTTACCAACCTGTCAAGTTACAGGCAAGGCATGCTAACCACGTGCGAGGAGAGAAAAAAAAGGAAAACAACACTCCTTGTCGACCCGAAGTTACTTGGGTACTCAGGAACATCTGGAGGTGTGGCAGGGACTAGGGCTGTTGAGTACCCTTACGGCATGCTTGGGAGGGCGCACAACAGTCTCTCTCGCCCATTTACACGTACCCGGTACGGGTGGACCGATGTACTAGGTACTAGATACCCTGTACTTAATTCTTGTGCGACCAAGCGCGACACGTTTTCCCAGGCGTTGGCCGGCCCTGAACCTAATATCCATAAAAATAAAACACCCAGATAATAGCAGGAAAAAAAGAAATCATGCACCGGACCTATTTCATGCCTCTACGCTGACTGAGTCGCTGCGGGGACCATGTTTGCCCCCAGAGTTCATCAAGGCTCCACAAGCATCTCCGTTCCGCGTAAAATATGAGAGGGAGACAATGTACGCGAGGGTTACATGCATCGGAAATCGCCCACCCACAGTCATACACACACCGTCTCTTTGCCCCTCCCGTCGAGCTACGTTATTCGTCGAATGCACGCCGTTGCCCAGCTGCTGCTACTAGTTGATGTGCAAGATCATGCGATTTCTAGTCGCTTCCTCGCTCGACAGTGGGAAATCTCGTTTCGGCCCCAGCGCGCCACGGGCTCACTGGTGGATGCAGATACGCGGCAGCGCAAGGGACTGAGTGAGGGGAAGTGCCGCCTGGGACACCAAGATGAGGTGAGGCGAGGATCCCAGGGCAACAGACGAGCCTTGTCCCTGGCGAGAGATTCGGGTACCGGGGAGGGAGGTAGGTATCTTGGCCCGCAAGAAGGGGGGGGGGGGCCCAACACCACACCAAAGTGTCGGGACGGGCCTTGCGCCCAATCAAAGGCGGAGACCAAGCCGCAGAGACCACTGTTCTCCCTTCATTGGGCCTTCCTTGCCCGTCGAGGTGGCAGTATTGGATGGAACGGTGATGGCCCTTCAGCGTGTCCAGGCGGTGGTCCTTTTGGCGCCGCGAAGTAGACTTACCTATGCAAGTAGCCACTGCGTCTACCCTATGGCCTCGCTGCTGCGCCGAGCACGATTCATGCCCGTTGCTTGTGCTCCCGTCGAGGAGGAAGACGAGGCTGCTAGGGAAAGGACCCGGGCACAAATTTGCGGCTCGTTTCGATATCTCGGAGTGGGCTTCGTCTCTCTCTCTACTAGCCGTACATGGTCAACCTCCCGCAGCCTTCCGCCGAGACGCACGCCGTTTCCACCCAAGTTTGCTTGGACACCAGCGGTCATCGATTACTGGATCAACCGTTTCTGCCGTTGTTGCCCCAGCCTGTTGACGCTGCCGTAGTCAAACTCTCCTATTGATGAGGGTGTAGGGTTCGTGGGTTGCTGGACGGGCAAGGTTGCTACATGCAGTTTGGTTTGTGACGTTTGCCGTGGTTGACGGGGCCCCACCCATCCCTCCCTGATGGGTCGCACCAGATTTCCACGCCCACCAGTTTGTGCTGCCAACGTGACTTGAACAGCCGCCCGTCACACCAAGGCTGTGTGCGCCTGTGTGCGTTCGTGTTGCTGTCCGCCTTTTCCGCGAAGTATTGTGTACCCAGACCGCCTGCGGACGCGTGAAAAAGTCGGAGCCGATCGTTGTGCCCATGTCGACGTTTGATAAGGCTATGTATGCACCGCCCTGGTGCACCCGCATCTTGTGCATCGTCGGAACCTGGGTCACACGGTACACGGCACTTATAGTCCCTCTCTCGGCTCTCCCG
>KL660638.1:0-12479 GCA_000732775.1 Stachybotrys chlorohalonatus IBT 40285 | reverse complement strand
TCCCTCCTAGGGTCCAGATATAGTGGAAGCTTCCAAGCCGAGCAAGCAAGTGAGAGCTCTCTCCTTCTGCCTCACCACCCGGTCTGCCACCTGGCCCGAGTCGCTTCCATCAAAAGTCCGCCCAGGCTTTCCATTTCTTCTTCACAAGTTGGTGGTCTGCGCGCTCCCAGCAAACCTCTTCGGCCCCACTGCTCGACCTAAGTCCTGGCCCAGGTTCCCGAGGCTCCGGCATTCCACCTCTGCTGCCCAACTGCTGATCCCTTCGCCGCGCTTCCTCGGCCGGCTTCACAGCATTGACCCCAGCTTCCCACGCCCAACCCTTCGTCCTTTCTTGCTTGCTAGCTACAAGGCTGCCCGATGCCATCGTAACGCCTGGGAGATAAACTAGCAAACCTTCTCCCGTCCGCAGTCTGGCCGAGCCACACGCCCGTCGCTCCAGCTCACCCCCATCCCAATCATCCCCCCCCGTCCCCCATCCCCATGTACATTTGGCTTCTCGACGTCCACCACTGAGGGCCCAGCCGCTGCCCGTCTCCAGCCTCCCCGAGCCTCACTCCCCGGGTGTCTGCTTGTTCCTCTTCCGTTCCATGGCCACTGCGTCACTCCGATCTTCTCGGTCCCTGCGTTAGTCCTCGCCTTGCCATTAAGCATGTGTCAGTCTCTTGCTGCTTCATATATATAGCTGGCCCAACATGGATCCAGCACCTCCAGAAACCAAGCGTCCACGCCTGGCTTCGTGGTCGTCCTCTACATCACAAGGTGTCTCGCTGCCTCTGCCCCAGATTCAACAGCATTCTCAGCATCACCAACATCCACAGCACCAACCCCAGCATCCTCACTCTCAACCTCCGTCTCAGCCTCAGTACTCCCATCCTCACCAGCACCAACCGCAGCATCAACACCAGCTTCCTCATTCTCAACATCTTCAACATCAACCTCAACCTCAAACTCAAGCCCAGCCTCAACCTCCGCCTCAGCCTCATCCACATCCTGCACCTCATCCGTCCCACCGGCCGACGCAGCTACCTCCTCCGCATCCTCACCCTCATTCTGCGGCGCCGCTGCCGCCGTCGATCGCAACGTCGCCGCGCACAATACACCCTCCGACGACGAATCCATACCCGACATATCCTCCTCGTCCGGTCGACCACCTTCCCGCGCCGGTGGCTCCCACCGCTGCCGCTGCCACCCACGGCCCCCACCACCCGCACCCTGAGAGCGAGCGTCGCCATCATGACCCAGAGCCATACGCGCCAATGCAGGACCATTATCGACAACCACCACCCCCTCCGCAGCCACAGCCGCCGCAGCATCACCACCAACAACACCAGCATCTCCCACCACATCACCAGCACTCGCCGCCTCAGCCGCAACCTCCTTATCAATCCTACCCCCCACGAGACACGACGGTAAAGCGCGAGCCCGCCGATGATCTTCGCCGACCCAACTCCACCGGCCATGCGCCGGATAACATACCTCTGCCGCCTCCGTCAGCGCCGCCGCCTATACAGACATCGCATCAACCTTTGCCTCCCCATGCGCCACCACCTTCATACCCAGACAGCCAACCCCGGCATATGGGCTATGAGCCTGCCCATCAGGCACCACCAACGCCAGGGGGATTCCGTGCTCCAAGCTACCCGCCCACTCCGATCTCACACCAGCCCCAGTTCGAACATGGCGGATATTCCCAGCCCGAGTTCTACCCCAGTGTCTACTCATCTGCCGCGAACAAGAAGAAAAACACCCGAGCGTCGCAGGTAAAGCTGACATTCCTTAGATACCCATAGGCTCTTGCTGATCTAGTTTGTTCCTAGGCTTGCGATCAGTGTCGCCAACTCAAGGCTAAGTGCGACGAGACTAAGCCCTGTAAGACATGCAGAGACAAGGGTACCGAGTGCAAATACAGAGATCCCGTACCAAAAGCGTATGTGGTAGCATCTTCCCTGTAAATGCTTCAATGATGTTGACGTGAACCTTTCAGGACGGACAAGGCGCAGGCAGATATCCTCGAGGGCATCGGTAATATGCACAACGAAATGACTAGAATGCTGGGGGAGTTCAACCACAGACTAAGCAAAATCGAATCTTCTCTTCCGAGAGATGGGCGCGGGCCTCTGATGAAGCCCGAGCCTGCGGCGGAAGAATTGAAATCAGTTCGATCGACCTCTTACTTAGCCAACAACGTCCCGCGAAACGATTCATTCTACCACGATGAAGTTAATGGCAGCGGAACCTTGCCCATCGAACCAGTTGCGATTCACGAGGATGAGACGGAAACGAACCCGGGCCCAGTGGTACTGCCAGGAGTTCCCGCCATCCCCATCAATCACACCACCGTCGCGGGTCTTCTCCTTGAATGGCCGTCGATCCGAGACTTGACGAGGCATCATCTCGAGAAAGAGCGCGTGTCGTACATCAGCGAATATCCCATTGCCGATGAGCAGAAGCGTGGTTTACTGCTTGTTTACGGACGCGGCGAGGATTCATCTCAGTTTCGAAAAGCAACTGCGACGCTCGATCCTGGCATGTTGGAGATGGCGGCGGACAATCTATCAGATGCCGCTTCACCGTCGCCCGCCCCGGACTGGGGACACGTGGGTGGGCTTAGCCCAGCGGATCACTGGGAATACAGAGGCGGTGTTCTGGGTCATGACGGCAACCCGGATTT
Organism: Stachybotrys chlorohalonatus IBT 40285; assembly: GCA_000732775.1. Classification (NCBI taxonomy): domain Eukaryota; kingdom Fungi; phylum Ascomycota; class Sordariomycetes; order Hypocreales; family Stachybotryaceae; genus Stachybotrys; species Stachybotrys chlorohalonatus. The sequence goes on along the minus strand of KL660638.1, from coordinate 9,808 downwards.
CTCCGAGTCAAAAGTCTGGCTCTACGTCGAGAGTTTCAAGGAGAACATGCTGAATATGCATCCTGTCATCCAGCCTCGAATCCTGGACGCGTGGGTGCGCCACTTCCTCGAATCCCTTCCTACGGTTCAACCGAAAACAGCAAGACCCCTGGCGACAAAATCTGCCTTCGCGATCCATCCCACAGTTGAAGCAACAGGCGCCAAGAGGAAGCGCTCTCCAGGGCCTGACAGCTCCGATGGTCAGCCAGCAGCTGCGCCAGTGAAGAGTGGAAAGCCAGTTCGCTCTCTGGTCAGTGCCATTGTTCTCATGGTACTTGCACTCGGCAAGATCTGCTTGCACAGGGACAACATCCCCGACGTCGTCCATCCCGCCGAGTACCTTTCTCGCGGGAATTCCTATGGGCGCAATGGTATTCCTTCTTCACCCGATCCGCACGGGTCCCCTCCAGCCCATTCTTCGCATTCGCAGTCTTCGGGCTTACCTTCGCCAAAGGAGCAAGAGCGCTCGCTGCACAGTAGAAGATCATCGATACAAGGTGCTGGCGCAGTTCGCGCTGGCTACAGCCTGAAGAAGAATTATGAGGTCATTCCTGGCTTGGAGTACTTTGCTTACGCAACGGATATTCTGGGTAACAACACCGGCATCTACAACAACATCAAGGACGTGTATGCTTCCATTTTCGCCAGTCTGTACCAGGGCCAGCTGGGACGGCCCATGGAGAGCTTCGCGTGGATTCATCGGGCTAGTCACAAGCTGCAGGTTATCATGAGACCGTACGCTTACCCCAAAACGTGGAAATCTTTGTCTCTTTGTACTAATCGTTTGGGCACAGGAGCCTGGATCGATTGCGAACCCTCAAGATGGAATCAGCATTCCCTCGAGACGAGAGGTCAAATCAACTTGTCCTTGCCTTCTGGACATGTCTGCAGCTTGAAAGGTGAGAGGAAGCGTCAATGATGCATTCATCTTGAGGAAATTGCTGACAGTCCCATCTAGCGACTTGATTGCCGAGCTTTACCTTCCACCCTCGGGCTTGCTTCAATACGAGGACGACATGCCGCACCCCACAATGACCATGGTTGAGGGATTCGACCAGCGGGTCCTCGATAGCTACCCCGGCCAGCTGTATCTCCGAAGGCATTTGAACAGTATCCACCGCATGTTTTATGCGCCCGAAGGCCTATCTACGGTTGGCAAGGATAAGTTTAAGGAAGTTGGCATCGTCGCGGATGCTGTCTCTGGAATGCTGTGGGTTGCAGACAGCTTCGCATTCGGGGAAGACGATCCGCCAGCGCGCGATATTTTGGGTGCTCGTCTCCGTGCAAAGTACTGGGGTGCGCAGGTCATTACATACCGTCCATTCATCAAGCAGATTCTGCATTTCTCAGACCAGATGAAGAAGAATCCGTCGAGCCCAGAACTGCCGTCCCGGTCGGAGTTTCGAGACGACATCATTGCGCCCGTCATTCACCCGAGCACCAGGCATCCTAACGATATTGACCCACAGGTAATGGAGTTTGCCAGGAAAGGCATCAAAGCTCTGGTGGAAAGCACAAGAGCCTTCCACGGTCTTGAGGAGGACAAACGCCCTATTATTACCAATGTCTTCGGAACTGCTCACGCGTATGTTGATCTAGACGTGCGTTATGTTAGTGAACAACTCAGCTGACAGATTATAGACAATGGGGAAATCTCCTCGTACTATCAGCAGCATGGCGGGATCCCATCTTGCACCAGTACATCGACGAAAGTCTCCTGAGAGTGCTATTTCAGAAAACGATTCAATTCCTGCGGCAGTCTGCCACAGCCACCAGTTCGCTTAGGATCGACATGAACATCTTGATTGGGCTTCAGAAAGATTTGTTTGGAGTGCAAGAAAACAGGATGAACGCGAGCTTTTCGAGCAGTCACACGAGCGCCCCGACGCCCATGAACTCATATTCGATGGCTGACCCGCCTGGGGTGTCGACACGACAACACTCGCCTGCTATTGCATCGCCACCACCAGGAGGACAGCAGATGGACACACATACTTCTCCATGAGGTTGCTTCGACATCGACACAGGACAAGCCGCTTGCTCGGAAGCTAGACACTCGAATCGGAGACGAAGCAAAGAAAACTGGAAGTTTGAGAAAATAAATGCTTGGCTATGGACGGACACGACCACCAACGCTTCTAAAAAGGAAAAAAAAAAGCAACAAGAACAAAACAACAACAAACAAAACAACTTCATGGCATCACTACTTTGCCCTTGATACATGAAACCTGGAAAGGAACATTGGCGGCGCACATTTGGCGACTTATGGTACTGGATATCACCTTGCTTCATAACCGGTCCAATATTGGGCCATATATACCTTGACAGACGACACCACCAGCAGTTTGCAGCGCACGAATGCAAAAAAAAGCCAAAAAAAAAAGCCCCAAAAAACTTTTACGCATAGCTTTCGTCGCCAAAGTCTGGCATCGAGGATGATGGTGGGTGTATCGAATCTGTTTGCTGCCCAAACTCTGCGGGTATCTTGATTTTTAGATAGCATGTCCCGAACTATCATGGCATGGAGTCGTCTCAATTCTATAAGAGGTGGAATACATTGTTTAATTTGTATATTCTGTTTTGCGCTGGTCCGAGATTACTTTGCTTGGCTGCCATGCAGGGAGATGCGGAGGGAATACCACTTGAAGTGCTGTTTTTCGCATTCGCTTGGGGACTGTTTGTTTCTGGCTAAAGGATGACTTCTGCCTCTACTTTGAAGACATCGCTGGAAAGGGGTTGAGTAGCAGAAGCGGCTCGCGCAGTTTGCGAAGCCAGCTAGCCTAGTACTGGCAATATAGTACAGTTGACTCGATTTCTTTGTACTCAAGGCTGCTGGTCGTGATCGTGTGATGTGATATCTTAGTGATGCCTCGATTGCCTTCCTTCCGCAACGCCATCGTTCATCTACGTCCTTTCCCACCCGGGGATGCTATGCAGGCACACATCCAACAGCTCTTGCACACGGCCTTAACGTCTAGCTTGCTCGTCTTCATAACATTCACCGCCCGCCGAGATTGGCGATGGCATGGTGGGTCCTGGTAGTCGCACACGTGTCGTGTTGGTAATGTGCAGCAGACCTTGTCAAGATGAGGTCAACCCAGGCACGTCAGGTCGATTCATGTTCATCTTGAAACTCGTTCATCTGCCGCGTTGATCATTCGAACCACACCGAATCACTCAGTATTACCTTGTTTGGCCTCACTCTTCAACAATGGGTAGTCATGAGTGTCACAAAGTCCCAGGACCTGCCAGCTGAGCTCCGCCCCCGCGTCTGGAAAGAAGCGTTTTCTAGCGAGACAAGCGAGGCCGCTGTGACTTGCGTACAAGGACCCGCCGGCGCTTCAATTTCTGGTTGATACAGCTTCCTCGGTGCTCACGCACGTCCCCCGCAAGTCTTGACACGTTGTACGACGCTCATCTTCCGGCATCGCTTTCCATTACTCTTCTTTCTTTTTGTCTGGATCTCGATGTGCATTACCTTGGGCATTGCAACCGTGGAGCTCTTTTGAAGTCGGGCAAGATGGGCAAACTGGGCGACTTCATCATCGCTACTTTCGACAATGTCGCCATGGAGGTTTTCTCCGTCTCCCAATAAAGAACCGTGATGATTATGACGAGATCTATGCGGATGAGCTGAAGAATTACTAGACTGTTTACCACAACCTAGTGAAGAAAAAGAGCATCTGGTTGGCCTTCAACCCGCAAGCACGACGGCTCAGAATAGTGCTTCTCTCGAAGGAACCTCAGGTTGAATTTATCACAAACCCAACATGTGACCTACCCACTGGATGGTAACCTTACAAGCTGTGCATTGGTATGGCCTTGAAAAGAACTTGCGGTCATACCTCAGACCTTTCCCACCAGTCCGCCGTCTTGTATCGCGCTCGTGAATGGGTTCGTCTGCGCAGGGAGGGAATTCCGATATATTCCTCCACAAGGGTGTACTCCGTACTTTCATACAGGCCGTGGAACCTTTGCGGTACTAATTCAACGGCGTCGATGAGGATGTCGGCTGCCTTTATTCCAGCAGATGTAGAACAAGGCCAAGGTTTGCTCTCGCGTACCGATGGCATGCCGAAGGGATCACCCATCACGCTGCTTTGAGGTCGAGGCAAGAGACCCGAGTCAAACATCATGCTTGCATTTACAAGGGCTTACTTTATACTAGAACAGCTCAGGAATTAGTTTGCCGTCAGAAATTTCGCGAGTTGATACCCTCGGTTATCACGACAGCGCCGCAGTGTGAGTAGGCTGTACTTGCATCACGGCTTCACCATGAAGGACGGCAACAATACAAGTACTCATTCATTTACCCTGGTGATCTTCGCACTCACCTATCAGATAACATATAATTCTTACTAGATAGTCCCAGTATAACCTCACCGTCTCGTCGATCGGGCGTTCTTGCCCTTGGTCCACGTTAGAGCTACACATCTCTCATCAGAGCAGTCCTATGTTCATACGGCAATTCAAGCGACAGCTCATATTAATCACCCCAAGTTAGCTGAATGAATGACAAGATAGTGCACCTCGATACTCTCCCTCGGCGGCGCACCCGACGTAGTAGTAGGGTCCATGAGCGCTGCGTGTGGCACCCTCCTTACCAATCCATCCATCTTACTGTCAAAAGCACTTGATCAAAAACACCTCCTCGGGCACAACCTGGCCGCGCTGTAGGACTGGTCGATGTGAAAGCGCTGCACGGGGCCGCAGTTGGCGGTGCTCTTGGCGGTGTTGGGGTCCTCGCAGCGGATGGTGTGGTCACAGACACAGATACGCGAGTCGCCGGTCCTGACATCCATTAGCCATCGAGCCGGTTTGTAGATGACGGAGAGAATACTTAAGAATTCTTGAGGAGCTGCTTCACCTCGGAATGGTAAGAGGCCTTGATCTCGTCGTCGCGAAAGGTCTTTTCCGTAGCAAGCAGTCTGTAGATATGGAAGTGCTGCCCGTCCATGGTGTACTTTCTCCTGGCCACAAACGTCGTCGATAGTCATGTCGTACGTAAAACATGGCCGATCTAGTGTCTCTAGCCGATCAATGTACGTCGAATGCGACGGCGAGCCATCCTCACTGTCCCTGAAGAAGCAGAGAACCGCCTTGACGTGTCTCTTGACGAAGCGGGCGGGAACCAGCGCTGTCTGCGTCTGAGATTGGAACTGGGGCGCGTTAATTGAGTCGAGGCCCAGGCCAATGGACTGATACGCTGCCGTGGTGACCAAATTGGTGTGTTTCTATGGCCGTTACTCGCTGGTTTAACGTGAGCAACAAAAGCTGGTTGTTGAAGAGATGCGAGTCTTCAGGTGGGCTCTACGACGCCGACATATGTATGCCTTTACAATAAATATGCCACTGCTATCCCTGTTGCACATGGCCGCGATCATGAAATCGCTCATCAACGATGTGCGACGTGATCGAGAATCCAGAACCCCAGCTTGCCGCACACCTTACCGAGCATGCCACGATCAGCAGATCGTAGACAAGTTCCTATAGTGAGTGATCATAGACTGCATGCAATTGCGCCACGGCATTCTAGTATCTTACACTTCTTATAGCACAGTTTCGTAATCGTCGTTCAATCATCAAGCACTTCGGTGGCTCCGTCCAGTCGGTATACTTCCCACTGGGGAACGGCGACTGTCTACACATGCCGTATATGAACCCAGTCATAATAATAGTAATGAAACTTTAGCACATCTCCATGACGAGTGTCCAAGGTCGGTGACATCTTTGTTCCCAACATTGCGTCGGTCGCGGGAAAGAGCCAGCTTTTGGACGGCTCTTTCGAGGGGAAGGACTACCCCGTGAGTAGAGCCTGATTGAGGGACATCTTAGTGCTGACGGCAAGCGTAATTGCCTTGAAGGGCTTCTCGAGCTCGGATGGTTGTATAGGAGCCAGAGACGACCATACGCCAGCGCCAGGCTGAAGATTTGGCCAGGGTAGCTCACAATCTCGCCGAAAACAGAGTATACCTGGCCAGAAGGTGCTCAATCGATGGCATGGAAGCACAGAATGAAGTGGATAGGAAACCTGCCTAGCGGGGAGACACACGGGTTTGTTGACGAAATGAAACGCGCAACGAGCGCCGTGGTAGTTACCGACTTGAGTATGTGAACAGGGTTCTTAACCTTGTTGAGGGCACCATTAACATTGTCGAGTCCCGGAAACAAATGAAAGACCTTGAAGAAGGAGGTGAAAACGACTCCCCAGTTCCATACGCTCTTGTCTCAGATGTGGTCCCACCAGAGGCCGTTGCGGAGGTCGGAGGGGAACTTCGTGTCTGGTCGAAAGAGGATAACGTAAGCGATGGAGAAGATCATGAAGATGCCGCTGCCACTGACGCGGGATATGACGAGGATGTAGGCGCTGTACCATGAGAGGATACGACCGAGGATAAACTCATCGAGTAGTACGTCGTCTTCGATATCTTGGGAAGATTGGATGCTGTCGGAGAGGAGGCCACCCTCATCAGCTGGGTTCAATCTGATAGAGGAAGAGGTATAGTAGCTAAGAGGATTGAACGAATTGTCTGACAAATCTGTGGCATCGCTTGATTTGGGGAGCGGACGCTGCCATGAGCCGCTTCTGATGCTACGACTTTGTGAAGCACGCATGTTATTAGCGTGACTTGTGCAGTATCAACCCGATACAGGACTGTTCATGAGCTTCGCATCAGTTAGGTAGAGGAGGAAGGCGTCGGTCGTTCAAGTTGACGGCTGCGGAATCTGCGGCTCGGAAGATATATAAGCCCTCGAGGATGAAATACCCAGCAACTTATTGATAGAAAGAGGAGAGGAGAGGAGAAAAAGAGTCGCTTTGCTTGGTGACACGCATCATTGGGAGGGCTTGGGGAAAGGAATGGGAGAGCAGACATGACGCGACCGAGTGATTCTCTCACGCCACCGCTTATTAGGGTGGTCACTCTAGGGTCTGAATACACGATTTCCCGACCTGATTGTGTATCGTTATGCTCACTACTTCGTGGCGAGATGAAAGCAGTCTGACTCTGGGCTGTGCAAGGTCTTGGATCTCGATTCCCTAGCAGCAGTGAAGGTACTGATAACACATGCACAACAATTGCTTGAACCATTCCTCTTATAGAACAGTTTTTTTTTTTTTTGTGGCATAAATCGCTTGCTGAATGGAGAGGCTTCTATATATCAACGCCTGAGCATTACTCCTGGGGCCTCAGCCGATTAACCCGAGCCCTTGATCTGAGCTGCAAACGTCCCAGAGACGGCGGCAGATGAGACAGGATAATGTATAGAAATTACATCTATGGAGTTGGTCGAAACCATGAATCAAGGCGTTCTCTTCTGTGGGGAGAATGACAGGTATGCTCGAACAACTCAAGGGATAATTAAGTGCCCTTTAGGACCCAGCCCGCCGACAGCTTTATGAGTCAAGTCTTCGGATATTTGACTTACACAGTCGTGAATACTCAACGATATCAACTTGTGAGTGTCTCCTGGATTTGCTGGGCAAAGTGAGATCAAGAATGCATCACGATGAGTGAATTCAGTATGATGCACTGCTGGAAAGTTGGTATAATAAATCTCCATCCCCGGAAGGATATCCATGAACAAGATACGAAGTTAAATACATCTCAACGGAGCTGCTTGCTGAAGTGATTCCCAAGGTCCGAGCCACCCTGAATCCGAAGATGTACGATAAGAATGCGTGACAGGCATGTTCCTCGTGTAGGAGCTGGCCATGTCGTCACTTCGGCGGCGATAACAGCGCATCCTTTGGAACTACAGACTGTACGCAGGCCATCTTGACCTTTATTGTCCGTGCTGCCACTGATCTCGGAGAAAGGACCTGATCAACAAGTCGAGTGTGATGTTCCGGCGCAACACGGATCTCTGTTGGAGACAAATGACCGCGATTAAACCAACCAAATAGACAGGGAAGCCTACCGGATACTCTGGAGAAGAATATATCGCATCCACTCCAGAAGTGGCGCGAGATTCCAACGCAAGTGAGCTACCGTGACAGGAGGTGTTATCACCAGGAGACGTCGATATTTCTAATGGAAATAAAGCCAGCACGTGCCATCAAATTGTTACAATTACCTTTTCTCACTCTGCTCTCTCCGTCTCTACTCTGCGAAATCGTAACTTGACTCACCAAATAGACAAACCTGTGACATCATCTACCGACAGCCCGAGACCTTTAAATAGGCATCGGGAACAAAGGAGGAGGGCCGTCCGCAGCGTTTTGATATTCCTTCTCAGCATTTTGCGGATCCGTGGTGGGATCGACCTTCGTATCAGCTCACGTTAGGATGATCAATGCACGTCGATGATCCCGCGTGGGGCACAGCCCCGTTTGATCGTCGTCTTGACGAGCACATCAGTGGATGGAACGCGGCAGGAACCGCAAGGATATATGCCGTGAGCCGTCTTGTCTCCCGAATCCTGGGCAGGGTGAGCCTTCCCGCGAGAGGGATCAACAGCCCATGTGCGCGGGCGCAGCCTGGCGGGACAAAGACACACAACCCAAGCCAAGCACGGCTACGTCGGATCAGACCACGCCGCATTGTTTACGAGGCCAATCCTACAGCTGGAAGACGTCGCATGCGGGCAGGCACAAGTGTTGCACGGCGGAGACGCTCAGCAGAGGAGGATCTGGGACCGACAACCCGATGCCCGACTATGGCTGCAACACGCACCTGAGCACCGCGCGGTCCGTCGGAGACGTCTAGCTTGTCTGTGTACTGCCCGAGTGGTGGGACTGATGGCCAATTGACGCATGTGGTATGGGCGGTGCTGGATAGGATATTTCCGGAGAGCCAAAACTTCCGATCAGTCTTCCTTCTTGGGGAATCAGCGCACAATAACACCAGTTTCGGTGACTGTGAGCGATGCTCAGCAGATCTGCATGTATGAGTTTCAACTCAGCGGATGCGAGAACTGGGTCTTGACGGAAAGGCCCAGAACCCATAGTTGAAGCAATGTACATTATATAACATGATGGATGGCACGTATCCCATAAACTTTCTCAATTGGCAAACAATACTGCATTGATCAATAACCAACAATAGACGAAGATTTTCCTTTCCTGTTCCATTTCTTTTGTCTTTCCTTTGTAAGGCTGGCAGTGAATTTTCTGGTTGTTTTCGGCTCAACATGATTTTCTTTTCCTTCTTCTCCTTAGGCCTACTGGCTACCCAGGCTGCTGCCTTCAAATTTCGCTCTGGGGACTTTGCTCCCGGTGGCCCTATGTACCGGGGTCCTCTGCAAGGGAACAACACTGGCTCAGAAGACCCTTCTCGCAACAATGGCGGTGGCAGACAGGACTTGCGTGCCCTTCTACTCGATCCTCGGCTGGTTTGGTCTGCAGACACGAGCATCACTTTCCCCGACGATGGAGAGTCCTTTGAGAACGTGACGGATCGGTGGAGCACCTACAGTGCACCTTCGTACCTGGCTGCTGTCAGCCCGGCCATCGAGGAGGATGTTGTGCAAGCGGTAGGTTGACAATGGGGTGTCTGTCTCCGACTGGCGAGAGATACTGATGTGGCTAGGTCCAACTCGCGCGACAGAACAACGTCGACTTCTTGGCCACGGGAGGTCGCCATGGCTATGTCACCGGCTTCGGCAGGCTACAGAATGGCCTCGCCATAGACCTCAGCAACTTCGCCGAGGTGGAGGTGGATGAGGCTGCTGCTACCCTCACGGTTGGAGGCGGCGTTCGTGCCCGTGACGTAACTGGCCCTGTCAGCCAAGCTGGCTTCGAGCTGCGTAAGTATCAACCGCATGTTCA
>KL660634.1:332-13187 GCA_000732775.1 Stachybotrys chlorohalonatus IBT 40285 | reverse complement strand
TGTCCTGATCGTTGATGGAGCCTTCGAACAGCCGAGGGGATAGACGCCTACGAAGTACGTATTTGGCGTTACAGACTGCCTGCCTTAAGCGTCACAGTAAAATATCGCTCCTGATCAGATCATGGTAGCCCTATGCAATACATGATATTAGGCTGCAGTAACTTCATTTCGGCTGCGACGCCATTTCGGCCCCAGTCTGATCTCGACGTAGATGGGAGTCAGAAGAAGACCGCAGCATAATCCTAGCAGTGTATACGTCCACCCATGGCCAAGGCTCCGCGTAGACCTGTCTATTAATGATACAAGCAGAGCAGCTAGGGAACATCGAACGAGATTGGTCTAATACGAAGTCAATACGGGGACAGAGTTTCAGCGCAGCGATGGAGCATATACATACACAGGCTATAGCTCCAGAGCTCTGGTCCCTGATGATGTCGATCATGAGGGTCATAGTAGAGTTCAGGATAGCGATTGAGGTCCATCCGACTAGATAGTTATTAGTAATGTCTGGAAAGAAAGAGGCTGGGAACGTACGGAAGACTTGCAGAACCAAGGGCCCAGCAACATGACTCCTCGTCTGAATACACCAGCCCCAACCAATGGTGCATCCTACGAATACAACAAGAAGGATAGGAACCATTCGTAACCTGGAAAGCTCAATTGGAAACCCCTGGTCAAGATCATCAGTTGATGAATCTTCCTTTCCTATAGCGTCTCGCGTTTTCTTGATCTTGGCATATTCGAAATCAAGAAATTTTCCCGTCACCGTGGACCCAATGATCATGCCTAACCCTGTTGGCAGGTAGCATATGCCGATCAACGTCTCCGTGAGAAAGGGATATGCAATAGTGAATGAGCTCGATATGGTCGACATGATAGTGTAGTTGACTGCATAGACGATGCCGGTGTAGACCAAGAGTAGCGCAACATCAGGATAGATGAGGAGCCGGAAAGGATTTGCACTAGCCCGAGTCTTGAGGTTGAGCTCTTCAGTCACAAGTTGGGCGTGCTTATTTGACTTGACTACTTTGCTGCGGCCCTTGTCGACAACGGCCAGAAGCGGTAGGTAGACAAAATTGGCGAGTTTGATGCTGCCGTTTCCTACCAATGCTCTCGTAGTTTCAGGTAAAAAGAGCATAATCATTATGAAGCAGGCAGCTGAAAACAGGGTGAGAAACCAGAATATGCTTCTCCAACCCAAGTGTTCTGACAAGGCGCCGCCAACTGCCGGACCGATACAAGGAGCGAGCATGGGTCCTAGATTGAAGATGCCAAAGAACCCCCCTCGTTCATCGACAGACGCAATGTCGCCAATGGTTCCTGCTCCCAACGCTATCATACTCGCGCATCCTCCAGCTTGAGTAGCCCGCAGGAGAAGTAGCAGCCAGAAGGCCTCTGTTGGACACAAGGCAAGCCCAAGACTGGATCCGATGAGTATAAGCAGGCAGAATAGGAAGAGTGGCCTCCGCCCATAACGATCAGACAGTGGACCCCAGAGCATAGGCGAGCAGCCTTGCATGGCGAGGTAAATGGTGACTGTCAGATTAAGGTCTTCGATTGATCGGTTGAATACAGTGGTGAGCGTCGGGATGGCGGGTAAATAGATGTTGGCCGGCAAAGGACTGAAGAGCCCTGCCACACCCACGATACCAACCAAGATCCATTTCTCTTTGCGGTTGTAGATGCTGTAGGGCGCTGGTGGTCGCTCTGTTTTGGGAGATGGTGTAATATGTGGCTGTTCTTGGCTCTCTACAAAGACGCCATTTCTGCCATTATTAGTTCCCATCATTGCGGCACTGCTCAAATTGTCACATGGTGGATGCAGCTGAACTCAAGTTTCCGCCCGTTTTTAGTCTTTGTATTCCGGCGAGATCCACCTTTCAGTATTTCCTTTGCACCTTTAGCGGCTCCACGATGGCCATCAGAGAGAAGCTGAGTGGTGGCAGTCAGTGGGTAACACTAGTTTTATCATGAACCAGCCGGCCGATTTAGTGTCGAGCCTCCTAGCCGGCCGGTTATTCAGAGAGATAACAACAGTGGATCTGCCGGACTGCATATGAACATATGAACTGGGGGCCCTGCTAGTCAGAGCAGAATCTGACATACCAAAACGCGTCTGTTGGTCGAGATTCGCGCGTGGCGATGGAGCAGCTTCCGGCAGCAGCAAATCCGGCAACCACTCCGGCACGCTCCTTGACACGCGCCTCCAAAGCCTGCCGGAGATGCAGGCGCCTGAGGACAAGGTGTGCAAACCAAGGGGGAGTCCCACCCTGCGGACCGTGCCGGCAGGCAAATGCTGAGTGCGTGTTTCCTCGCCGCGGCGAGATCGATTCGGACCGTATGTTTCGGCAACGAGCCTCCCGAAAGGACCCCTCCATGTCGCTATCCTCAAGACAATCTTCAGAGCGAGAAGTAGGAAGCGGAACCGGTGATGAGGGTATTGAGAGAACCGGACTTCGGTTGGGACTGCCAATAGACACGTCGGCCTCAACCCCGGTGAGCATGACCTCTCAACCAAATATTCCATTCACTCGCTTGGGATGGGAGGCGCTACCACCTTACGAGGAGGTGGTCGAAGGCATTCAGACATTGACAACGTCTTATTTCCAGTTGGGTTTCCTCCCCAAAGCTCTCTTCTTTGAGAGCCTTAAAAAGGACAGAGATTCCATCAGCGTCTTCCTCATTTTCAGTATCCTCAGTGTTTCAGCACGATTTACACCCTGTCTTGTGAGGCGCTATCACGGCGGCCGCAATGCAACCCACGCTTTCCTCGACAGGGCTACGTGCCTCGTCCAAGAGCAGATGTTTACTCCTAGCCTGGAATCCATCCAAGCTTTCTTCCTTATGAGTATAGCCGAGTGGGGGAACGGAGACAAGCACCGAAGTCTAGTATACATGGGCATTGCCGTCAGACTCGCCGGGATTCTGCGCCTGCATCGAGAAGAGACACACAAGCTTCCTGGCACAGCCACTCGTGAGCAAATCGTCCACTCTGAGGTAGCCCGTCGGACATTTTGGATGCTAGAGACTTTCGAGAATTTACATTCAGGATCAGATTCTCCTATAGCGTTTTCATACTCCGATATTACCGTTCTGCTTCCCTGTCACGAACACGATTTTACTTTCGGTATCCAGCCTGCAGGTCGTGCCGCTCTCGCCGGAACACATCCTGCGGCCAGGAACCCGAGGCTCACCTGTTTACCCAACAGGTCTCTATTTGCCGTGCTCTTGCAAACTCACAGTTTCTGGGGTAAAGTTGCCAGACTTGTCTCTGCCGATGCAGCTTCGGCGGGCGCTCGTGCAGAGTCACGTATCAGCGCTAGCGATTATACCAAACTCTCGCAGGACCTTGTGGAATTCGAGGCTAGTGTACCTCCGCAGTACTGTTGGTCTGTCTGGAACTTGCGCGGCTTCAAAGTGGAAGGTTTAGACCTTGCGTATTTGTCTGCGGTCATGGTCCTGGGGCTCAGTAACATTATTCTCCGCCGCAGCTATCTCCAAGACATCCTGAGTAACCGAAACTACGAGAGCCCAGCTGAGCGACCGGATACAACGGAAGCATGGCCCACCGTCGCGGATCAATTATTCAATAACATGCTCAAACTTCACGAACAAATAACAGCCTTCTTCGAGTATCGATCGGCGGACCAGGGATATCCTGCTTTGATTGTCTTTTGCGTCTATGTCTGCGGATCACTCGCCAATCATTTGCGCCTTCAACCCCAAGTATGTCCAAGGCTTGCGCCCCAGGCAATACAGATTCTGCATGTCTCAATCAAAGGCTTGAGTGAGCTTCAAAGCGCTTGGCCACTAGCTCGTCGCTGGTATGTTGCACTTTGCAAAGCTAGCGAGCGTGCATCACTCGAAGAAGACCCAGATGAGCCGGTACCGAGAATGCATAGTCCGCTAGTGAGCGATGTTGAAATCGTTCCTGGACTGGATGTGCAATTCAACGATCCATTCCCTACCGACTCGATGTTTGAGGTCTTTGAGACATATTTATGGAGCGACATGTTCAATATGGACGAGGCAGGACTTTTAGACATTAGAACCTGGAGAAATACATAGAAAAGGATCACTACAGAGTTTCTCTTCGCAGTATAATTCAAAATCCATCGCTCATTGCCACCCTGCTGACAGGTTTGCCACGGCCTCCTCCTCGGATACCACGTCAGCATATTTGGCGTCGAGGTCAAACAAGTTTGCTTTTTGAATTTCTGCACTACGGTCACCGCACGCTGAACCAACGACCTGGTAAATTCTTCATTAGATGGCTCTGCGTTTGAATTTTTCGATTGCCTAACGTACCATCGGTCGAAACCCGTTTTGCATTGCGTCCAAAGTCGTTGCCCTTACACACCCTGAGGTGCTTACGCCACATATAACCAGCGTATCGACGTTCATGATCTGGGGCGGTTCATTATATTTCCACCTTTTCTAGCAGGCGTAAGACACTTACGTGAAGATCGGTCGCAAGAGCCGTACCGAAAAATGCACTGGCATACTTCTTCACTATGGTCGTCTCGCTTGCATGCGGCTCTATGCCGTGAACATGAGCAGCCAGTCCTCGAGGGTCGTCCTTTTTCCATATGTCGAGGACTTTTGACTTGTGCCAGAAGAGTCCGGCATCTGCCATATCTGGATGCGTGTATTCCACCTCACTCCATACTACAGGAACCTTTGCTTTTCGGGCGGCCGCCAGGAGAGAGCGTATGGAATCAGGCACACTTCCAGCTTCCGGATTTTCAAGCAAAGAGAGGGGTGATGAGCGCGACCAATACGCCTGGCACACGTCAATGACGAGAAGCGCTGGACGAGAGCCCCAGCCCATGCGGTTGGCGAAACCAGATCTGACGTAGGAATCGGCAGATGGGTGATTGACAGCCATAGCAAAATGAAAGACACAAAACACACTGCTTCGAGCAAGCGGTGTATGATTTGAAGAGACGTGAATGAGGTATACCAAATATCATGTGTGAATATGTGCAATGCCACGCTTGACATGTATCGCAGCACTCTCCCTGTGCTGTCTCGAGGCCCGTCAATATTCCGTCCTATGACCAAACTGGTCGTCAGATAAGCTTGGAGACGATTCATGTGTCACTCATCCTCTTATCAGAGCTAAACCCACAATTTGCCGGATGGCTAAGGCGCCGGCAGCCATGGCTCCAAGCCTAGCCTGGAATAGTAGCGGTCCGTTATCAATTCTAGCATTACCTTTTCCAGTAGGGCGAGACGGAAGTTCATCCCATAGAGTCAATTTCTGCCTCATGAATATAGTCTTCTGAAATGAACGGTCAGCGCGAAGTCACAAACCCTTGGCTTCCCACCTACAGTGCATCAAGCCAAGATCTTCAGGACCCATTCCAACCATGACAGCAGACGACCGATGCGTGCATCAGGCCATACATCCTAGTGTCCGCCCACTACTTGATCCCGAGTACGTCGAGTTCCACGATCAGTACTACCAATACTTGATCCCCGACGACCAAAAGATTTGGGATGGCTCAGCTCGTGTCCGGGCCGTAAGCGTGCCATCTACGGAAAGCGTTCCCGTGGCCGTGGGGAGCATTCGTGACATCGACTTAGGCAACTATAACGCCCGCGTCTTTACCCCAGAAGGTGTTCGGCCAGATTCGGGCTGGCCCGTGTTCCTCTGGTTTCACGGCGGTGGCTGGACAGTCGGAGATGTCGGGGCAAACAACGACCTGTGCACCTTGGTTTGCCAACGTGCGGCATGTGTTGTCGTGACAGTGGGTTACCGTTTGGCTCCTGAGAATCCATTCCCCGCGGCCTTCGACGACTGCGTTGATGCCCTACGCTGGGTGCATAGTCAAGAAGGTGTTCAAGATCTGGGCATCAACCCTAGCAACATCGGAACGGGAGGCATTTCCGCAGGTGGGCAGCTAGCCGCATCGTTGTCAATCAAAGCCGCGACTTTAGATCCACCAATCGCCTTGGCATTTCAACTGCTCATCGTCCCCGTCATTGACAACACGGCCACTGCATCGAATGTGTGGCAAACACGAAAGAATGCTCCCTGGCTCACACCGGCGCGTATGCAATGGTATCGGCGCATGTATCTCGTCAATGAAGAAGATGCCGAAAAGTGGGAAGCTTCGCCCAACCATGCGCCCAAAACCCTTCTAGCAAAGAGCCCAAAAACATGGATTGCCGTAGCTGAGCAGGATCTCCTATCTACCGAGGCCCTGCTCTTTGAAAAACAACTCAATGGTGCTTGGGAAGAGGCGGGATCTAAAAACGATGGCTTGAGTGTTGAGCTGGGCATATATAAAGGGTCAACACATTCAATTCTGGCCATGAGTGGTATGTTTGCCGAGCATTTGGACTTTGGAGGAGTTTCCTGCTCATATTTCTGATAGGTGTTCTGAGCATGGGAAAGAAGTTGCTGCATGATGTCGCCAATCAAGCTGTGAGGTGGTTTTAGCATCTTCAACCACGGACATGAAGTAAGAAGTTACGATCAGTAGTTAAGCCGCAAGAGTCCGTCATAGCAATACCATCGATTATAAGGATTGTCCAGATTTGAGTTTCCAGGAAAGCTGGCAAACCAGAGGGTTACCGTACGAGCCATAGTACGCGAATATTGTCAGTAATGTTTCCGAATCTTCCAGATCTACTAGGGATGTTGTCCACGACACCATATACAAGTAAGAAGCCACAAAGGCATGCCTAAACAAAAATCCAAAGTCACAGTGACTCCTTTAGCCTAGACCGCCTTCCATAGTTAGATGATAAAGCAAACAAAGTATGTAATACACTTTATATAGCCTCCAAGAGCTCCTTTGATCGTCCCGACCGGGGTTCAAATGCGCAACCAAAGCTATTTGGTACTCCGCTAAGGCCATTAGAGAATGTAACATCCGGCTTGAGTTCTTTGCCGTCTTGGTCCAAAGGACAAGACATCTTCATCGTTGCCAAAAGTGTCGCCATAATTATGTATACCCCAGAAAGAGCAAAATACTGCCCGGGACAGACACGGCGACCGAAGCCAAATGGCCCATCAGGAAGCGGTTCAGCTCTACCACCTTCTGTTACTGGTAGGTAGCGCTCAGGCGCAAACTCATCCGGTGAAGAATAGATCTTTTCGTCACGAGACATGGCCCAGGCATTTGCATAGACTATGGATCCAGCTGGAATGCGGTAGCCCTTATATATGTCTTCAGCCAGAGTCGCATGGGGCACGCCGAGGGGTGAGAGAGGCATCCACCGTGTTGTCTCCTGGAGAATGCACTCCAGCCACTTCATCTTAGGCCGGTCCTCGAAGTTGGGAAGCCGGGAAATATCACCATTCTCGTCGCGTCCAAGGACTTCGTCGACTTCTGCTCTCGCTCTCGCTTGCACGTCGGGGTGCAATATCAGATTAAGAATGCAAACAATAATCGTCGACCACGTGGTGTTACCACCAGCAATGGAGATGGCTCCGGCAGCACCCTTAATATCCTCAATGGTGCACTCGTTGGGCTTTCCTTCTGCATAATTGGCCAGATAGCGAGTAAAATGTGAGTTCATGAAAGATGGACGGGTTGCTGACTTGGACCGGATAGATGGCTCGGCCGCTGCCCATGGGGCATCATGTAACCGCTGAATCGTGGGCTTTGTGTGACGGGCGTGCACCAAAGGTGCCAGATGTCGACTAATTGGTGACAGGAAGCTGGGTACATGGCGCAGAGAGGGGAAGAAATCGACAAGGCTCCCAGCTGGTACGCCACCTTGGCCCGTTGCATCTTCGACCTCAATCGCCATCTTGACAAATGGATCGTGTCTCTCTTGTACGCTGATTCCGAACCCTACGCGGAGCACCACAGCCTGCGAGAACTGGCGCAGTAAGAGTTCCCACTCACTGGGCCGCTCCAGAATGGCTTTGGCGGCACGGCATGCTTCCTCCTCTTGGATTGGACGATATGCCTTGCAGGCAGATTGGGTGAACGATTGCTGAAGTAGCTTACGATGAAGCTTGAAGCGAGGGGACCATCGCAGGAAAGTTAAGGTGACACCCCATCCCATAACCTCAAATAGGACGAAGCGAGGACGGTCAGCGTAGTTCGCGCCACGCTTATCCATGAGTTGGCGGGCAGATTCAACGCTGTTGAGTACAATGATGGATCGACCCAACATGGAAAAGTGAAGGATGTCCGAGTTGTATTGTTTGCCCCATCGAGTGTAGTCGTACTCGGGATGATCCACCGGAATGATTCGCAAATGGCCAATCAGTGGTTCGCCCGGGGGCCCAGGAGGAAGTGGAAGACCTCTGGGCTGATGGAATCGTCTATAAAGAAATGGGAGAATGGCAAGGACTGCCACAGCGAGCAGCATGTATGGGTTTGCGACGTCGAGCAACATCTTGATGATAGTAGGAGGAACAAGAATGATCAAATATTATGGCTAAAGAGCAACACATGTTGCATCCTACGGCTTGTATTGTAGCACTTTATAGTGTGCCCAGGCAGACGTGAGAGGATGAGCATGGAATCAAAGCATGTAGCAATCAGAGAAACCACTGAGAAAACGCTTTCTCACACTAACTACGCTTTGCAAGATGAAAATGACCCAGAGCCAGGTCCTGGTGATTGCGGTGGATGCGAGATCCATTTCTGCCGGCCACCGGCAAGATAGCATCGGGCCAGCCTATCATATCTTGCGTTCTGTACTAAATTAGCAACAAAGCCGACCGTGCCGATCCGGCCCACTGTCACCAATTGATCACAGAGTCAAGTCATGCAATGATGGGTGAACAGGTAGGGGCGATGCTGTGAACAAATTGCCGGTTATAACGTTTGGTACGACACTTCACGTTGCCTTGAATGTTGCCCGGAAGCTCGTTGCGGACTCTTTTGCGCTCTACACAATCACCCTCAGTTCTCTCAGTTGTGATTGAGGCCTTGCAATGGTGTCTGCAACCTCACCTATAGGGCCTGCTGCCAGAGTCGGCGCCGGTGCCACTGGCCCTTTTTTCACTGCCCCATCTGACACTGATCCGTACGCATATCAGGTGGGATTTGGCAATAGATTTGCTACCGAAGCCTTGCCAGGAGTCTTGCCCAGCGCATGCAACACACCACAGAAATGCAAGTACGATTTGATCTCAGAACAGGTTAATGGAACGCCGTTTGTGTCGCCCCGGGCGTCGTTGTTGCATGCATGGCTCTACCGAATTCAGCCGTCTGTCGCTCATAGACCTTTCAAGAAACTACCTCGAAACCCAGATTTGCAAGCGGCATTCACACCCTTGAACCCCGAAGTCGAATTCACACCTCAAGATCGAGGTTGGGATAAGCTCCCCCTACCAGTCAATTCAGAGACCCTCGACTTTGTGGACGGGCTGAAGACAATCGGAGGGCATGGAGACCCAACAATAAAAGAGGGCGTTGCGGTGCACATGTTTGCAGCCAATGCCTCGATGAAGAATAGGGCGTTTTGCAACAATGATGGCGACATGCTCATCGTTCCCCAGGAAGGGCGACTGGACATTCAGACCGAGTTTGGCCGGCTGATGGTACGGCCAGGCGAACTCTTTGTTGTTCAAGCCGGCTTGCGCTTCAGCGTACAGTTGCCTGATGGCATCGGACGGGGCTACATTCAAGAGGTGTATGGCAGCCATTACGAGCTCCCCGAGCTGGGACCTATTGGTTCAAATGGCATGGCACTACCACGCGACTTTGAGTATCCTGTGGCCTGCTTCGACATTAACGCATCGAAATGGGAGATTGTCGTCAAACTGGTGGGCGACCTGTTCGTATACGAGCAAGACCACACGCCTTACGACGTAGTCGCATGGCACGGAAACTACGTGCCATACAAGTACGCCATGAAGAAATTCATCAATTCGGCCACTGTCGACCGCGACCAGAGCGACCCATCCATTTATTGCGTTCTCACGGCAAAGTCCAAGATCCCTGGGATTGCTCTCAGCGATTTCCTCGTCTTTACCCCCAAATGGAGCGTGACACGCAATACATTTCGACCGCCATACTACCATCGCAACGTAGCGACTGAAATGATGGGCATGATGTACGGCACTTGGGGAGGTTCAGCTACCAATCTCATGCCGGGAGGCTTGACGTATGAGCCGAGCTACATGCCGCATGGAGAGACCTACGAACGCTGGAAGGAAGCGACACTAGCCGACCTTCAACCTCAACGCATGGGGGAAAACGTCATGGCATTTATGATGCACATTTCGGGGCATTGTTCTTTGACCAAGTATGCACTTGAGCGAAGTGGCTGCCTGCAGCCAATTCAAGAGGATATGTGGGATGGTTTCAAGCCGGGTCTGTTGAACCATCTCGACCAAGTGCAAAAGGATTTGGCGGCTGCTGGGTTTTCTGGGCTAAATTTTGTCAAGAAGGCGCCGGTCAACGGGATTGGTAGTGAGGATACCAGCAACGGACCGCACGTCAATGGGCATGGGTCAACAATGTTGTAAATGGAGCAGAGGCCGCGGGCGTCGTCTGTCCTGTCTGTAATAGTAAAAGCTTGGTACATGCAAACTATGTTTGGGCATAGCCCCGAAATGTCCATAGCTATCGCTGAACATGTCGGCTGTTCCTTTTCGATTTCTCGCCATCAACAATTGACATAATTGTTTTCAGAGCGAAGCCAACAGATGTGCAACTCCTTACCGTCGAGCACAGCTGTTTGACCATTCACCTGAGATACAAGGGAGGAGTGTTGTACCTATTGATAGCAAACCAAACTTTAATTGGCGACGCTCGAAATGGGACTGCTTGCAAGCCCGAGATTGACTGAATGCTCATGAGTCATGCGCAAGA
This sequence comes from Stachybotrys chlorohalonatus IBT 40285, assembly GCA_000732775.1. NCBI lineage: Eukaryota > Fungi > Ascomycota > Sordariomycetes > Hypocreales > Stachybotryaceae > Stachybotrys > Stachybotrys chlorohalonatus. The sequence goes on along the minus strand of KL660634.1, from coordinate 2,394 downwards.
TGAAAAAGCGATGGAAAACCTGCCGGCCGGGAGTCCATAGTGGCAGCTAATCAACCTTATCTTGCCGGAGCGATTGCTATCGCAGCCTCATAATCTTGTCCGCTATCTCGTTATGATATGGGGCCTATCAGAGAGATAAACAGCCTATCGGGTCAAAGGAGTTTGAAGTCTCTCCATCTACTGAAATCTCAAGTTAGACGAAACTGCTTGTCATATAACTTGACTGGCAAGGAACTCCCAAATGTAACTCTCTGGATCTACTCTTTACCATTAGGTATATCGGCCATTGGTTAGACAGAAATGGACAAAAGCGAAGAGAAGACCCCAGTGGACGTCGCCACCGACATCGACGTTGTCGAGTCGCAGTCGCAGTCCTTCAGTAGACGCACGTCATGGCTCACCAAAGTCGCCGCATGGGGTGTCGAAGTACGCGGCATCACACCTATTTCCCTTGAGGAGCGGACCGATCCGCGCTTCATCAACGTCTTCTTCGTCTGGTTCACCATGAGCACCAACCTCCTACCGTATGTTGCCTCTGAACAAGCTTCCTTTCAGGACATAGACTAACACACGGTGCTTCAGTATTATCACGGGCATGGTCGGAACACTAGTCTTTGGCCTTTCGCTCACCGCGTGTTCGCTTCTGATCCTCTTCTTCAGCTTGTTGTGCACCACATTTCCTGCTTACTTCAGCACATTTGGCTCCAGAACTGGGCTTCGTCAGATGCTGCATTCGCGATTCACATTTGGGTATGGCGCCAGCTCCCGTGATATGCAGGCGCATTTTGCTAACCATCATATTGCTCAGCTATTATCTCATTTCGGTCGTTGTTGCCCTCAATCTCTGCACAATCGCAGGATTTGGCGTCATCGACTGTGTTCTCGGCGGCTCGACCCTCGCCGCAGTATCCGACGGCCGTATAGATAGCACAGCAGGTGTGGTCATCATTGCCCTCATTGCAATGGTAATATCCTTTGGTGGCTACCGCTTCCTGCATCAGTACGAAAGATATTCATGGGTTTTTGCTTTGATTGCCATCATCATCACGACCGGTGTCGGCGGAAATCAATTGTTCAACCAGGTCGCGCGACCTCCTCCCTCACCAGCACTGGTGATCAGCTTTGGTGGTGTCATTGCGGGCTTCTTGATTCCTTGGGCTGTGTGTTCCCACCCCTTCATCTTCTGTTCGGTCACGAATCAACAAATGCTGATCATTTACAGGCCATGGCCGCTGACTTCTCCGTATACTGCGCACCCGATGCCTCAACCTGGCGCATCTTCGCCTACACCTATGCCGGCCTCTTCGTACCGACTGTGCCTCTCATGGTCCTTGGAGCTGCCATCGGCGGTGCTACTCCAAATATTGAGTCGTGGTCCCAAGGATATGACAATCACATCGTCGGTGGAGTCTTGCAGGCCATGCTTCTTCCAGCCGGAGGATTTGGTCGATTTGTCGCTGTACTCTTATCGCTCTCCGTTGTCGGAAACCTGGCAGCGGCCATGTACTCGATCTCTCTCAACTTTCAAATGCTGGTACCATTTTTCGTTCGCATTCCTCGCAACATCTTCGCTATTGTCTACACCTGTGTAGTCATCCCTGTCGCCATCGAAGCAGCGAGGACATTCTTCGCTAGTTTGGAGAACTTCATTTATCTCATCGCTTACTGGTCTGCTGGTTACGTAGCAGTTGTGGGCACAGAACATTTTGTCTTCCGCAAGGCTGATTGTTCCAAGTATGATCCAGAGGCTTGGGACAAGCCCAGCCGATTGCCGACAGGCCTCGCTGCTATCGGTGCAATGGGGTTGTCCTTCGCATTAGCGGTACCCTGCATGTCACAAGTGTTGTACACAGGACCCATTGCAGAAGTCACTGGAGACATTGGTTTTGAAGTCGAGCTCGTGTTATCCAGTTTGTTGTATGTTCCTCTGCGTTGGCTCGAGATTAAGTATCGTCCTATGTAAAGACATTTTCGGACGAACATTATTGGGTTCATCTTGGACGGAAGGTGTATGAGACATGGGAATGTGAGTAGATGCTACATGTCCGTTTTAATATGGTCG
>KL660627.1:13293-65508 GCA_000732775.1 Stachybotrys chlorohalonatus IBT 40285 | reverse complement strand
CCCAGCCACGCGCCGCGGACGCCCGCCGCGGCGACCAGGCCGTCGCGGGCGATGATGCGGTGCACGGCCAGCGCCGCCGCGCATCCGACGGGGTGCGCCTGGTACGTGTGCCCGTGGTTGAAGCTCGCGGTGCCGCGCCGCAGCACCTCGACCACGCGCTCGTGCGCCAACACCGCCGCGATGGGGGCGTACCCGCCGCCCAGCCCCTTGCCCAGCGTCACCAGGTCCGGCCGCACGTCGCCCTCGGGCTCAAAGGCAAAGTACGAGCCCGTCCGCCCGCTGCCGCACATGACCTCGTCCAGGATGAGCAGGACGCCGTGGTCGTCGCACACGCGCCGCACGCCCGCCAGGTAGCCCCTCGGCGGCGTGATACAGCCCGCCGTCGCGCCGCCCACCGTCTCCGCGATGAAGGCTATCACCGTCCCGGGCCCGACCCGACGGAACTCGTCGTCCAGCTCCCGCACGAGCCGCGCGGCGTACGCTTCCTCCGTCTCGTCCTGGTTCCTCCCGCGGTAGTCGTACGCGGGGCTCACGAAGCTCACGTTGTCCAGCAGCAGCGCGCCGTGGTAGGGCGCCTTGCGGGCCAGGTTGCTGCTCACGCTCATGGCGCCGACCGTGTTCCCGTGGTAGGCCTGCCTCCTCGCGACGAACCGCGTCCTCGCCACGTCGCCCTTCTCCACGTAGTACTGCCTCGCGAGCTTCAGCGCCGAGTCCGTGGCCTCGCTGCCCGACCCCACCAGGTAGGCCTTGGACAGGCCAAACGGCTTCCCCTCGAGCAGGGCGTCGGCCAGCTGCTCGGCGCTGGACGTGGTGTAGGCCATGGTGTGCACGTAGGAGACGCGCGACATCTGCTCGGCGACGGCAGCCTGCACCTCGGGGTTCCCGTGGCCGATGACGGCGACGGCGGCGCCCGCGCAGGCGTCGAGGATGCGGGCGCCCGACGAAAGGGTCAGGTACGCGCCGCGGGCCGAGACGACCTCGTGCGGGCGGTCGAGCAGGGAGCGGTGCAGCAGCCGCGGCTCGCCCATATTGGCTGAAGGCGTGGGGGAATCACTATTAAAAAAAAAAAAAAAAAAGGGATGGATGCAGATGAGCGTCTACAAGATATTCCCCCCGCACTATATTCATCCCGCCACTTGCGCCAGCCGTATCTCCACTATTGATTACGGTACGAACGCTTCCTCCCCGCTTTCGCAATGGTTGCACGGATGTTGACGATGTGGCTAGGTTGTGCTGCGTTGTGTGATTGTGTAAATAGGAATTTCTCACGTCACAGACATGCTGTAGACACTTTCATGCGTGGAGACTAACGACGTGACGTATCTCCTTTTCCGTCCAAAAAGGAGACAAAAATAATCCCGGAACTTGTCGACTTCGCAGACCCTGGTGCGCAGGAGGAATATTCTCCCATATGTCTGAGCGCACAACGCCGTATTCATCTTTCAGTAATTTGCTTCAAGTACTGCCAGCCGAGGAGCAAAGCCATTGCCGGGACAGGTTCAGCTTAATAAACAGCATGTACATCACCCGCGTACAAGCTCCAGCACCCTCCACACATCACCACCAACGACAACCTCATCCCCCTCTTTCCACCCCTCGCCCTCCGCCAACATCTTCTCGCACAATCCCTCGCCTCCCATCCTCACAGCCACCTTCCACTCGCCGCCCTCCCAAACCCATCTCTCCAGCCGCACGTCCTCCCCCTTCCTCACCAACGCCTGCACGTACCCTCCCAGCAGCACCGCCCTCCCCCTCACATTCTCCTCCTTGTCCTCCCTTTCCACCACCAAGCACGTAACATCGCCCAGTCTAGCAGTCGGCTCCTCGTCCCGCCAGACCTCCTCGTACGCCGTCTCGCTGCCCGTCGCCGGGTTCACCATGCTGCCCTTCTCCAGCGTCAGGCTGTCGGACAGCGGGTGCATGTCGCCCTCGTCCGTCGCAGACTCAGGCTCCAGCGTGCGCGAGTCGATCCAGTGCTCCCACTGGGAGTGCCTCACGCCGTTAGGTAGCGTCCACGAAGACGATGTCCCGGCAATCGCCCAGTCCAGGCGGTCCAGCGGCAGTTGCTCGCCCGGAGCTGTGAATGTCAGCGATCCCACCTAACCATGGTGTCGAGAGTCCCTACCAAGATCATTATGGTCCTTCAAAATCCGCAGGTCCACGAACCGCCGCTGCGGCGACGTGAGCACAATCGTCGACGTTGGCTCCGTGGCCTCATCGGGAATCCAACGAATTGACTCTCTGATTGAAATGCTACCCATGGTCGTTGACGTGACAGCCCTTTCGCGTGGCATCAAGTGAGGGGAAGCTTGACAGCATAGGGTAGCTATCGGGAAGTACCAGACTACCCTAGACCAACTTAGTCGACGCTACACGAACCGCTGCAAGACATGCCAATTCCGTAAGCATGTGAAATCGAAATTATGGCCAAACGTCTTGAACAGATAGGGTCATGACTCACGCAGGCTCATCACATGTCTCGTGGCACGTGCTTAATTTGAAGCTACAGAGCTGGAATAGACGGGTATCTTCCATGTTTACGGAGTACTATAAGAACAATTGACACTCCTCGTCATGCGCGTTCAGTCATCCCCTCCACATCACGTATTATTAGATTTTTAATAGAACAGCAAGGAAATAACCTGCCGCTTGTCTAGGCATCGACCTGGAGCTGACCAGTCACGACGAGACCGGCGACGGCGGCAGAGGACAGCGTTGCCATGACACCCGAGACCAGTGCGGAAAAGGCCAGACGCGACACGTCACCACCACGCGAGGGCGCCAGCTGGCCGAGGATACCAATCTGGATACCCAGGGAGCCAATGTTGCCAAACCCGCAGATGGCGTAGGTTGCGATGAGGCGGGCGCGGGGGGTCATGTTGATCAGAGGACCATCGGGATCGGAGAGCTGGAGGAAAGCAACAAACTCGTTCTGCTCCGCGTTAGTATCTGAACCAGGATCCGAGGGGATGGCCGAGGTGACTTACGGTGATGATCTTCTCGGCAATGAGACGGCCGACGCGCAGCAGGTAGATGCCGTCGTTGTCACGGGGGACACCGAGCAAAAAGGCAACAGGGTACAGGATGTAGCCGAGGATCAGCTGCAGGGTCAGGGGACCGATGGGCTCGTTGATGTCGATGTAGCGACCCCACCAGGTCAAGAGGCCGTTGATGAGGGCGACGGCGGCGATGATGCACAGCAGCGAGGCGACGATGGTTCCGGCAATCTTGATACCGAGCCAGGCGCCGTTGGCGAAGGCGTGCAGGACGTTCTCGGCCTTGTTGTGCTCGTCGTCGTCGGGGATGACGACGCGGCCGGCGGTCAGGGTCTCCTCAGTCTCGGGGTAGCGCAGCTTGGAGATGGCGAGGGAGGCCGGGATAGACATGATGCACGAGGAGACGAGGACCTCGGCGGGGAAGCCCATGCCGATGTAGCCGACGAGGACGGAGCCGGAGATGGTGGCGAAGCCGCAGGTCATGATCTGGTGGATCTCGGCCTTGGTCATGTAGGGGACAAAGGGCCGGACCAGCATGGCGGACTCGCCCTGACCGATGAAGGGGGTGGCGGCGGCGACGACGGCCTCGGCGCCCGAGACTCCAAGCAGCCAGAAGACGAAGGTGGCGAACTTGCCGACGAACCACTGCAGGAAGCCGACGTAGAAGAGGACCTGGCAGATGGAGACGAAGAAGATGATGGCGGGGAGCACACCGAAGAAGAAGTTGCTCGTCTCGGCGGTGGTGGGGTCGGTCAGGAAAGCCACACCGTCGCGCGCGAAGCCCAGTAGGTCACCGGCACGATCGGCGATGAAGCGGAAGATGTCGAGACCGACCTGGGTGCGCAGGACGAAGAGGCCGAGGATGTACTGGGCCAACATGCCAACGATGACGGTGCGCCAGTTGATGTGGCTGCGGTGCTTGGAGGTGGCCCAGAAGACGAAGATGAGGACGAGCAGGCCGAAGAGGGAGATGGCGCGGTTCTCGCGGTTGTTGTCCTCGTACTCCTCAGAGGCGAAGGTGCCGACGATGATGACGGCCAGAGCTCCCACAGCGCCGGCGACGAGACGGAAGCGGGCGGGGATGAAGTTGACGAGGGGGTTGACGGTGCGGGTCCAGACGAAGCGGATGGCGTGGGAGACGTGGCGGGCGGGGAAGTAGAAGGTCAGCAGGCGCAGCATGATGGCAAGCCAGACGAGGAAGGGGATGACCCAGTTGCGGTCGTTGCGGTGGACGACGAGGGTGGCGATCCACCAGCCGGTGAAGAGGCCGAAGACGATGAAGTGGATGATGGGGCGGCGGAAGGTCCAGACGGGGCCGAGGTGCTTGGCCCACGAGGGCGGCTGCCTCTCCTGCTCCGAGGCCTCGACGGGGACGACCTGGTGGCCATCGTCGGAGCGCACAATGCCCGCCTTCTCGGCCTTGTCGGCGTCGGAGTAGTCGGGGGGCGTGGCGGCGGAGCGGTCGACGGCGTCGGGGCGCAGCTCCTTCTCCTCGAGCGGCGCGGCGCTGTGCAGGCCGGTGGCGGGCGCGGCGAGGGGCGACGCCTGGGCCTCGTGGTGCAGCGAGGACGAGGTGGTGAGGTCGTTGGAGTGCGAGGTGGTGGTGGTGGTGGTGGTGGTGGTGTGGTGGTTGGTGGTGGTGGTAGGGTCAGCCATGGCAGCGGTTTTCCTCGGGCTTGACCGAGGGGGGGAAGAGAGCAAGGAGCAGCAGCAGCAACAGCACGTCGGATTCTCTCCAACAAAGCAAAGATCACGACGAAAGCTTCAAGAAGCAAAATCGACGTCCGGGGTGGCTGCGGAAGTTTCGGGGGTTTTCACTCCCGAGTGTGAAAGTGAAGTTGAGGCAACCGAAGATAGCGATAAGCCTGGCCACGCTCACGGCACCTTCCTTCTGTTCCGTTGACTTTCTTCTTTTATCCGATCCGATCCCTTTTCTTCTCTCTCTCTCACACCTTCAGCCGATCGTCGAGACTGAATGGAGCGGAAGCACACGACCGGAGGAAGAGGGGGGATTGAAGAGTGACGAGGAGGCGCGGTGGGTGTGCGTGAGCAGTGCGGGCGACGAGCACAGCATGGGCTTTTGTACTTTTTTTTTTTCCCTCTTCTACTCTCACCTGTCGACTGTCCTGTCCCTGCTATCTTCATCTTGATCCATTCGAGCGCCAGCCAAGCGTTCCCCACGTACGGTCTCCGCCAAGCCTGCTCGCGCACGTCGGCCTTTTTCCCCCTTGCTCTGTTAGTTTTTTATTTTATTTATCTTATTCTAATTTTTTTTGGGCAATTCTTCTGCCTCCACCCCACAAGAGCTATCAGTCGAACCCGGAGCACGCGAACAAGGGGGGGGGGGGGCTTGCCGTGGGCTGGTTGGTTGGGCGGGCGGGTCAGCAGCATGTGCTTCTAGTTTTTAGTCTAGAACAAGCAGCGAAGACACACAGTTCCCGGGCATGCTGCTCCTCCTGGCGGCCGGGGGAGGGCCAAGGATTGAGGATGGATGCCTCGGCTGGTCCAACCAGTAAGTAATAGGTTCGTACGTGCTTCGTCCTGGCCGTCACCTGGATTCGTTGACCGAAGCAGCTGAGCCCGGTCGGTCCTCTGGCGATGCTGTCGCCTGCCCCAATCGGCCTGGTGGCTTATGCGCCAACCGCCCAGACTGGCCTGTAACCACTGTCCGACGGTCCCACGATGCCTCTTCATTTCCATCGGTTCTCTGGCAGGGATCACTAGTGTTTCCGCCCTCTTATCTGCAGCAACAGGGGGGGGTTGCTGCTGCCCCTACCGAAATCACCCAGCACGACGAGGCTGCCTCCGTTCGACCTCGTCAGAAGCGCCGCGCAGGATGCCCTCTTCAACCTGCGCACCAAGTAACGAGGCCGAGGAGTCGTCCTTGCGCCATCCCAGCGCCCATCCGCAGCCATCCGGACCGTCCTTGCGCCATCTAGACCGGCCAGCGCCATCCAAGCCCATCCCGTCACCCGATCCCCCTCTGCTCCCGCTAAACAAAAATCCCCCGCAAACGGCCTACATCGCCACTAGACGATCCGCACACGCTACGTCGCCCCTCTACTCCCCTTCTTGGAAGCTCGCCCGAAGCCATCGCCAGCCACCCCGACCAATCACCGCCCGGCCAATGGCAGAGGCAAGGGATCGCCGGTGCCACCGGCTCCCATTGGCCTGGCGTCGGCAGCTGAAAAGCCTCTCGCAGTCTCGCCCCGCGGCGTGAGGCTTGAAGCCCTGTCGATAAGCCCTCGGCCTCTGCCTCCTCTTGGATGGCCGTTAGTTGTGCCGGTGGCTGATGATAGGATCCCGCCCCCAGCAAAAGTTCTTGTCCCCATCGCTATCGCATCGCGCCGAGGGCTTGCCTTTGCTCGATTGTCGTGAGCTTCGTCGCACGGCTTCATGCTGTCGAACCACACGACACAAGCTTCGTTGCCTGCTGTCCAGGCCGACAGGCACATCATAGGTCGTTGCACGAACCACAACATGAGCTTGTCGTCGTGCCTCAGAACAGTCCACGTATCCCAGACCCCATCGCGCTGTGTGCGCCTAGTCTCGACCTGGGCACCAGACACGCGACACACGCACCTTTCGTCACCTCCAGCTCCCCCAGCTGCCACGGTGTTGGCACCCTTGGTTGTATTTCTCCGCCTTGCCATCGCAGATCGCCTAAATGCTTGCGCCAGCCAAGCGTCAATCATGTCCGCCGCAGCCACCTCCATCGATAGCCGTTTCTGCGTCCAACGACAGCCCTCGGTTTGCTCTTCCCAAGCCAACAAAGCCCACCGCTGCCGGCGCCCAGACCCAATTTCGTCCCCTTATCTTGGCCCTGAACCCCGGTCTGGCCACCCTCCATCGGCCACCTCCGTTATCTCTCTCGCACGTCACCCCGGTCCGGGTCAGTGCTCAAACCTCCAAATTTCCGTATTTTTCGAGATAAGCAAGTTCCCCAATTACAGTAGCTTGTCTCCCGTACCGTGCCTTCGGGCCCGCCGTCTGCATCTGGGTTATCCGCTCCGGCACTCCGACCCATCTGCAGCCAAATGAAGTGGCCTGTCATCTGCACGATACACATGGGCTTGACAGTAGCTCCGATCAGGGTCCTTTCATCCCGGGTCAATTTTATTCGTAGAGATATCGTGATAACCATTTTTCAGCTTCAATTACTTCGTAGTGATAAGAGAATCCAGCCCCATCTGCCCTTGGTCGTTTACTCGCTGCCCCTGAACCTCCGGTTGAACTCTTCCACCGCCACCCCGACCATCTGGTACAGGAATCCCCTCTCGCTGCCCTCTCCCACCGGGATGAAGGGCCCGTTCGCGCCGCCCCGCAGCGTGAGGCTGACGCCCGTCCTCTCCTTGGCAATCGTCTGCACGTCCTTGAGCGGCACGTCCCACTCGCTCGTCAACCGCCTCGATCGGATGAGCAGGATGCGTGCAAACGTCACCATCACCACCATGTCCTCCTTGGGCAGTTCAAGATGCCCAATGTACTGCTCGTCAAAGTATCGCCCGTTGTCCACCTGCTTCAGCCAGTACTGGCCCAGTGCCTCCCGCGGGTTGTACGGCCGCACGATGCCGTCCGTCGGGATGAAGCGCGGGTATCGGCTGCGGTCCAGCTCCGACCCGTCAAACACCGTCGTCGTGTTGCGGATGCCTTCGCTGACGTTGCTCGCCAGGTCCAGGACGCCGACGGCCGGCTTCGTCGCGAGCCCCAGCATCCCCTTGCCGACGCCCTTGAAGAAGCCGAGCGCGCCCTCCTGCTCCGCGCCCTCGAGCGGCTTGCTCGCGAGACCTCCCACGCCCGACGCGACGCTGGTGAAGAGGCTGTTGGCCCCGGCCGTGACGCCGTAGAGGGCGTGCTTGGGCCTGTTGCGCGCCCTCGTGATGCGGCGGCGGTCCTGGAACTGTTTGTCCATCGAGGCCGCCGCCAGACCCTTGCTCAGGCTGCCTGTGAACTTGGAGAAGCTGTCGCTGAACCCGTAGACCGTCTTCTTGGCGAACGACCCTGCTCCCTTTGCGATGCCCAGGCCGAATTCCTCGGGTTTGTCCGAGAGCATGAGCCCCTGGTACGGTTCGTAGAAGATGTCCGTGACGCCCGACGAGATGTTGTTGAAGAGGCCGACGGGGTTGCCCAGGAAATCGGCCGACCCTAGAATCTTGTGAATCTGGTACATCACCTCCTGGCTGTAGTGATTCGAAATGTTCTGGATCAGCACCTGCGTGGACACGCGCACGTTGTCCAGCATCAGGGCGTTGAACCTGATGGGCGCGTCGTTGACGTTGCCGATGGCCATCGTCATCACGTTGAGGAAGAACATGATGGGGTTCCGCGACGCCGCCTTGTCCTCTGCATTGACCCTTTCCGTCCTCATGAAACTCAGGTCGATCTGCATCGGCTGGATATTGAGCACCTCAAAATACATGTCCTGCCCGGTCTGCGTCTGCGTCGGCTCCGGGATGCCGAGGTCCTCGTCGCAGAGCTTGCCCTCCTCGTCCACCATGGTCCAGCGAGCGCCCGGCACGTTGGTGAAGTCGAGCAGCGCGAACACAAAGTCCTCGTCCAGGTCCACCGTCATCTGCTGCAGCAGGATCGACGCGTACTTGAAGTAGAGCACGCCGTACGAGTCGTCCTTGACCCGGCTCACCATGGCGTGCAGCGACGGGTGCGCCTCGACCTCCTGCGCCCTCTTGGGGACTACGCTGGGGTACAGAATCATGGGGAAGATGCCTCCGTAGAGTTGGTTGTCGATCTGTATCCACTTGACGGCCAGCGACATGGTTTGGATTAACGGCGAGTCACTGTAACGGAGCTGCACGTCTCTGAACGTAACGTAGGCCAGCTCTTTCAGCTGCGCGTTGATGAGTGATATCCCAATGCCCGACAGCTTCACCTGGGCGATAAAGGTGGCCCCTGTGTCCTGGTCCTTGACTTCAAACGCCTCCAGCCCGGTCGACGTCCGCGACAGCGCCTTGGGCTTGTACACGCTCTTGCTTGCGCGGAAGTTGCTCAGTATCAGCGTCTGCGTGGGACCGTCGGCTGCGACGTTAATGTCGATGATCTTCTGCTGGCCCTCGGGCGTCATGCACTTCATGGGGATCTGGTTGCCGATTTCGGCCAGCTTGACGTGTCTCTCTTTGCCGTTGACCGAGATGATGAGCTCGCGGAGCTTGGCCGCCGGGAAATCCCATGCGTAAGGCATGATGCTTCGGGGTGGCAGGCGGTAGCGGATGGGCTTCCACCCGCTGCGGTCCTCGACGCCGTCTTCGTCCACGTTCGGATTGGCCTGGTAAAAGGTGAATTCTGTGTCGCTTTCGTTGCGCATCGAGTAGGGCCAGTTCTTGGTCTCCATGCTGAGGTGCAGGAAGATGGTCGAGTCCTCGAGGAGAATCTCGACCCTGACCAGTCGCTGGCGCTGCCCCGTCTTGGCGATCTTGACGTGCGTGGTTCCAATGTCGGCAATGTTGAACGGCGACGTCCACTGGCTGTTGACGCCGGGGAAGCAGAGGCAGAGCTGCTTGACCGAGGACTTTTGCATAAAGTGTATAGGCTGGAGCGCGCCCTGCTTGAGGGTCAGATACCCGGAGGAACTAGACTCGCGGACAAGGATCTCCTCGCCCAGCTTGTTCTCCAGCACGAAGCGAGGAGCCAGCGTCACCACTTTGGTCATTTTGTATTTGCCTTCTCCCGACTTGACCGTGATGCCCAGGTGAATCTCCTTGTTCCTCGACAGCGAGTTGAGCACAACCTCGGACGTGCTGCCGATGGCATCGAAGCTCTGCGGCTTGCTCCACTCCGACTCGTCCACCTTGAGCAAGGCCCTGTTCCTGTTGTCGTGGCTGCCGTAGGAAAACATGAATGGCAGCGCCTTTGTCCGATCCGAGGTATCGACCAGGGGGAACTGTCCGGCGGCAGACCTGGCCTGCTGGAGGAACGTCTTCTCGCGGACCGAGAGCTCGAGGCCGGTCTTGTTCAGCACAACATATGGGCTGTACACCGTGACCTTGAATGCACCGCCGCTGTCGGGAATCTTGAAGTAGTGGAGGCTGAGATGGAGCGGAAGCCCTTGCTCGTCCTTCACTGTGATGCGGCCCTCCTTGCGGAAGTCTTCCGAGTTGCCCGAGTTGATGATGGCAAACTCGCTGGCCTTGAAAACAGTGTCCTGCATGTCAATGCTGAGGAGGAGAAGGTGGGACAGCTCCACCACGTGGACAGGGCTCACTCCGCCCTTGCGCAAAAAGTTGGACCAGTCCTTCTTGGTGTTCTTGTCGTATATGCGATACTTGAAGTCGTAGGGCAGCAGGTTCTCGAGAGTAACGGGGGCCGAAAGCTTGATCTTCATGTACGGGTAGGACCTGAAGGGTTAGCATAGCTAGACGACGGAGGGGGCTGACCAAACTTACTTGACCATTGGGTTCGACTTGTTAAACCGAGCGTGGACCTGGAAGTAGAACGGATCCCCGTTCTCACCCTTGCAGACCACCCTCTTGGTCGGCTGCTTGAGCAAGTCCTTCCACCAGAGCTGATCGTTGCTCCATTGGTATCCGAAGCCACCGTCCGGCCGGATGAGCGCCCTCTTATCAAATACGGCCCCGACGGGGGAAGGACGCGAGTCTCCCGGAGCAATCTTTTCAATCTTCAAAAGATGGCCCTCCTCCGCGTCGTACACGCCGAGCTCGACGGGAATTTGGGTTGCGTTCTCGACCACAAACGGCGACCGCAGGGTGACGTACTTTACGTTGTCGGCTCCCAACGAAACCTCCACGCACAGTCGGTGCAGCACGTTGTCCGTCTTAGGACGGAGGTTGTAGATGTACTCGCCCTCGCGGTTCAACCGAACACTCTTGACGGAATCGAAGCCGCTGCCGTCCAGGGTAATGGATACGTTGTTTTGGTTCGACTCGGTCAGCAGGTTCTCACGCATCTTCTCCCAGTGCTCGAAGCTCCACGGTGATTCGTTGCCGTCCTCGAGGCGAAGCGAGATGGGCTCATTGCTCGTTGGGCTTTTCGACTGTACGACGGCGTCAAACCCGGTGTAGTTTCGGATCCGGTACGGCGCCTCGACACCACGCGCCTTGCCGAGAATATCCTGCTCGGCGGTGAGAAAGTCAAACGACTTGGAGGCGAGCGCAATGGTGGCTGTTGTGACGGTAATGTCAAACGTCTTCTTGGAGGCGACGTCGATGGAGAGCAGCCCCGTGCTTGGCTGTTTTGCTACGCCAAAGCCAACCTGCCACGGTTCGAGCAGTGGCTCCCAGCTCGACTTGGAGAAGTTGTAGATGTTCGAGTACAGCTCAATTGCGGTTTCGGCCTTGAGATCTGAGGACCAATTTTGCGCCGTGGCGGTGAAGTCCTTGATACCAAGATCCAATATGGGCAGTTCGTGGACATCACCGATAAGTACCACGCGTATGCCCTCCATGGTGGCGGTCAGGTCCTCGTGTCGCTTGGGCCCTGTCTTCTGCTGCTCCGGCTGAGCGCTGTGGCCGCCCGTCGAGACCGTCTTTGCCCTGGTTTTGCCGCCGACGGTGGACAGTCCGCGGCCGCTGCTCGACTTCTGCTTCATTCCCGCGTTGCGTAGTTGCCGTGCCTTCTGTTCTGCGGGCGAATCCTTGTGCGCCTTGGGTTCGGCGTCGGAGAGCTCTCCAGCCTTGCCGACAATCTGCGTGACGAGCAGAATATCGCGAAGGGACAGTCGCAGGATCAGCGGTTCGACCTCCAGCTGAATGCTCGTCGTGAGGGCCTTTGAGCTGTCCATGCTCAATTGAACCGAAAAGTCGTCGATGATCCTCAGCCGTGATGTCTCGAACTTGTCCATTCGGCAGAGGAACATTCCGATCTGGGAAATCTGGAAGGTAAGCGCGTGCTGCTGGGATAGGAGCATCTGCCGGAACCCAAGCACAATCGCCTCGGAGCTTGAGCTCAGGGGATTGGCAATCAGGATCACCTGGGCGTCCACCAGGTTGACGCGGAAAGCCATGCTCATATTGGACTTGGCCTCTTGCTTGGGCTCCTCTTTCGTAGCTGCGGTTTGCTGCCGCGAGGGCTGCGTTTGCGTCCTTTGCGACCTTGAAGCGAATGATACTTGCAGTGAGTCGGTGTCGGACCCGTCGGGCGTCTCCCCGAGACTCTCGTCGTCCAAAGGAGTGGCGTCCTCAACGGCAAGACCCTCCGTAGCGAACTTTTGCAAGGCAAATAGGTAGTCTAGGGCAAAGATAATTCGAGGGCTGTCGACCGTTGCCATCGCAATCATGCTGCGTTCCTTGCCTCCCGACATCGTCACGCTCGCCATAAGCTGCTGCGCGTCCTTGTTGGTAGAAGTCATGATGCGGCGGAACTTGTTGGTATCTCGGGGACGGCTGTCGTAGATGGTCAGAGACTGGATGAGCAACTCGGCTTCGAGTGAGCCGTCGGAGAGCATCCTCGTCTTGACCTTGGTGTCGTCCAGCGAGAAGCGTGAGAGACTGCAGGCGGCAACGTCTCTGACGGCCTCATCCTCCGGAGCCATGATGAGCTCGAGCCCTATCGTATCGACCTTGAAGACAAAGTCTAGCTTGGTCCACTGCTCGTTCACCGAACCGAGCTCGGGGCCGAGGTCAACCAGATGCTGGTCTTCGTTCGACTCGGAGCTGGCTGGCAGGCTCTGCGCGCGCCGCAGGGTATCCTCGTCGACCGCGCGGGCGGCTTCTTCGTCGTCGTTGTCTCCGTCGCCAGCGAGCGCTGCTGGAACAGACTTGGAGATTTCCATCAAGAATCTCAGCTGATACTGAGTCAGCTTCAGTTTGAAGTCCGACATGGACGCCTCCACCTCCGTGTCCGGTCGTTTGGCGCCCTGTCTGTGCTCGGCATACGTGATGTTGAAGCCGAGGTCGACCTTGTCAATCATCTCCAGCTCCTCGGAACTGTCGTCCGGGTAGTGGAAGTTCGAGGTGAGACGAATCTTTCTGATTCCGGCCGATATCTTCATGGCGGTCTCGGCATCTTCCGAGTCGTCCAGCGGCGCAAACTTGTTCTGCGCATACAGCTCACCCAGGTAGGCCGTGACAACGTCCCGCTTGGTCCGGCCCGGGACGACCAGGCGCGGGAAGACGACGATCGGGGTGTTGACGACAACGTCGAACTTGAAGCGGCTTGGGCTCTGCTGTATTTGGTTCGCCTGGTTGGCGGCGGCTTGGCGTGCTGCGTTGTAGAGCGCTTGCATCTTACCAAACTTGACCACGAAGTCGATAATCTTACGGAACGGCTCTTCCACGAAGTTGATCTTGACCGACCCGGCGCGAAGGTACACGGAACTGTCGTAGCCAGGGTATCCTTGGGGGTTGCTCGAATCAAACGTCTCATAGCGCAGATCTGCGAGATCATCCCCCTGGATCGTGACCAACTGTCGTAAATTCGATTCTTCCGACACACCCTGGTTGACGTCATCGACGAGGGAGAGGTCTCCCAGCTTGGTCAGAAGTCTCATCGTCCTTCCACGGAGGAAGATGCCAACGTCGGCGTGGTTGAAGGAGAGCGTCGCCAACCTAATTCCATCGTTGTTGAGGATCAGCCGAATACTCTTGAGGTCGACCTTTACGCGCATCGACGCAGTGTTGCCCTGCGGCTGCGGCACCTCCTCGACCGCCGTCTCGCCTTCGACGGCAATCTTGGGGGTATCGCCTTGCGTGGCGGGAGGTTGCTCGTTGTTTTGGTTCCCTGTGAATGTCACGAGAACAAAGTCCAAGAGCGTCAACAGGGTTTTTCGGGTCACGATGACGTTGACCGTCGAGATTGCCGTCGTGATGTGAGTCTCCACGCCTTCATACACAGACATAAACTCAGGCGATTGGCGATTAACCTTGACATACTTTACGTTGACGAGACTGCGGCCGGCTTGCAAGTCGTCAGAGTCGCCGGACGAGATGATGGACTTGAACTCGGCCGGTGGATTGTCGACAAAGTCGTCCACCGTGATGGAGCCTAGCGACACCTCTGCCGCCATGTCGAAAGGTCGTATGTAGAACTCTAGATCGAAGCCCTGGGCAACGAGCTCGACGAGCAGGGCGTCCGGCTTCTTGCCGTCTGGGTCGCTTCGGTACAGGGTGCCCTTGAGGGTGTCCACCTTGAACTTGAACTGAAAGCTCCTCTGTTGTACCTTTAGCTGCTGGGTATTCTCTCCTTCGTTTGCATCTTCGAAGTTGTCGTCGTCGTCGTCCATGTCGTTGAGGACGACGGCCGTGGAAGGTTGCATGAACTGGAAGGCCGTGGACTGCCGCCGTCCGCGCTCCGATTTGCGCTGTGAACGGTTGGAGACACTGCTGACCAGCCGAGGGCGGCTGGGTTTCTGGTCGCGGTGGAGCTCGGCTCCGGGTTGCTCGGCGTTGTGGAATTTGGGAATGGCAACGTCGATGATCTTCATCAAGTTCTTGTACTTGGAGTCAGACACGGTCGCGTGGAGCATCGGCAGATGGCCCGACACTTTGAGCTTGGTCAGGTTGGGTGCCTTGGGAAGGATCGAAGTCTCCACGACGAAGTCGACGTTGATCTGCTCAACGATGTGCATGCGTGGGTCACCGTCGCGATCGTCCAGCTGCTTCTTCGTTTCGGCGATCGAGGGGCCGATGAGGACCTGGGTGGACGTCAGTTTGACGATAAACTTATCGTACATGGCCGATTCGAGCCGCTTAAAGTCCTCATCGCTGTACGTCTGGCTCTGCTTCGACTGAATCTCCTTGATGGTGCTCTGGTCCACCAGCTCGCTGTTGACGTGGATGTGGCCAGCGTCGACGATGAGGCACGTCGAATTTTTCGTGGTGATGCTGACCGGCACGATGATGAGCGGCGCTTGCAGGTCCAGCTGAGCATTGATCGTCTTGTGCTCCTCGAGAGCAAATTCCAGGCCAGCGCGGGTCTGCTCGCGGAAGCCTTCCACGGTCGCGCTGGCACTCTCCATGAGCGCAGTGATGGAGTCCATGTGGCGCTCGGGCGGCCTGAAGAAGTCCGCGATGCCAACGACGAAGTTGGGATTCCAGACAACCTCCAGCGGTCTCATCTTGCCCAGGACAGCAATGTCGCCCTCCTTCTCGATGGGATTTTGCTCGAACTCGAACTGCAGGAAAGGCTCCTCCTCTGTCTTCTCAAGATCATCCAAAGTCAGCTGCTTCGTGCCCGCATCAGGGGCGTCCTTGACTCGAACTATCTCCGGGTACAGGCTGTCGGGCGTCGTTCCGTCGTTGACGCGGAGGCCGCCGAGGCTAAAGTTGGCGAGGAGAGAGTCTTTGCGCTGCAGCGCCTTTGATTTGAAGAGATCGAAGTGAAGGCTCAGGAGGTCGCTGAGCTTGTTGTCAGTGTTCTTTCGCAACGTGAAGCTTCCCGTTCCGAGCGATGCCTCGAGGCAAAGCTTGACAGCCTCGCGGGGAACGTCCACCGAGTCGGCTAAGGCCGCCTTCTCGTCCCAGTCGATGGCATCGTAGAGCTCTTTTCTCTGCTCTTCAGTCATTTCCGTGTTCTCGCCGTTCTGCTCAATCGTTTCCTGCGGCTTGTTGCCCCACATCCACGAGAGCCAGCCCTGCTGCTGCTGCTGCTGGGGTTGGGTCGGTCGTCGCTTGAGCGCCTCGGCATTCTCCTTTTTCAGCTGGTTCCGCGCGAGAGAGCGCCAGAACCGTAGGTCCTCGTACTCGAGCTTCCACTCAAGCTTGTTCAGGTCGTCGTTCTCTGCCGCGGTAAGCTGCTGCTGCTGCTTCTTCTTCTTGAAGAGCTCGATGTAGCGCACACGGTCATCACGACGCTCCCTGAAGTAGTCCCAGGACCACTTCCGGTTTCGCTCGTGGATCTTTCCGAGCACGGCGTTGCCGGCGAATAATAGCCACGCCCTGGGATCTTCCTTTGGGGTGACGCCTTTGGGCTGCAGACGCTTGTACTCCTGGTGGCGGATGAAGTAGTGGAAGAGGTCCACCATCATCAGAGCGTCACGGTACTGATGATCATCGACGACCAGGCCGATTTCTTCGAACAGCAGGTTGCCCTTGAACTTGGGCACTTTGATGTCCCCGGATTTGTCCAGTTCGATCTTGGCTTGTCCATTGACCGGACGTAATATGTATTGGTGTCCTGTGCTCTCCGCATTCTCACCGCTGCCAATCATCGACTTGAAACGTTCAATCATCTCGTCGTGGGGTATGCCTTGATCTGAGAGGGCCTCCCGGCCAGTGCCCATCAGATCCGTATCGGTGTTCCAGTATACAGCCAACGCGCCAAGCTTGGCGAGTTTGTGCGTCACCTTGGCGGATTTCTGGATGAAGGTAGGGCTCCAGTTGCCATCTGTGCTGACGGCGCTGAACTCGTCCAGAGTCAACCCGAGGGCGAAGGGATGGCCGGTGGCGGAGATGGAGTCCTCGTATCGAACGTGTATGTTTTTCACTGTGACCTGGAGGTTGTCGACAATTTTGGTGACGAGACTCTGGGTGAAACTCTGGCTCTTCTGCTGCTCCTCCTGGCTCAAGCCCTCCTGGTTACGTTCCTTGAGCAATTCTGCACTATCGAGCTTCTCCATTTTGAGTCTTTGTTTCCTGCGGTCTTCCTCGTCCTCGTCGTATGCAGCCTCCTCTTTCGGGCTAGCGAGCAGGTAAACATCTTGCACGAAGACCTTTACGGGGGCGCCGCCGAGGTTGGACCAGGGGATGACGAGTGTGAGCTCGCCGAGGTGGCCTTCGAGGACGTTGATGGGGAGTTTGAGCTGGTCGAGAGCCTCGCGGCGCAGCTCAAGGTTGCGCAGCTTCACGTCGCCTGACCATATACCGACTTTGAGCTGGGTGGGATCGAAGTTCTTGACGTACATGCCCAGGAAGCGGTTGAGCAACCCGGCAACGAGTCCTTCCAACATGGCGGGCAGGGAGAGGCCGTGACCCGGGCCGGGGAGACGGAAAGAGGTTTGTCGAGTGGGTATCTAGAGAAGCAACATGAGAAGCGGTGCGAAGGGTGTAGAGTCGATTCGAGGGGACCCGGGTTCGTCGTTGGCGTCGCTAGCGATGACGACGGAGGTTGTGGGGTGCAGAGGGGGTGTGCTGTCGGGCGGTTCGACGCGAAGCCGTGACTCGAGGCAAGTCGATTCGAGAGGAAATCCACGGCGGCTTTGTGTATCAGAATACTGCAACAAGGGAATAAATTACAAAGACGTAGCTACACAGGCTGCGAGAAGTGATGCCAACTGGCTTGGTGGTGGTCACGAAGAAAGTGTCGTACAGGCTTGGCCAGTTGGAGCAAGGGCCGAGTTGAAGTGGTGAAGATGCGTCAGGTAGCGAGTACCTCGAGTCAATCGGTCTCCATGGAATCCGGGAGGGGCATCTGTAATTAGGGGGGTACCCAGTACAAGATGCTTTGTTCGGCCTGATTTAGCAGGTGTATGACGCAGATCGTCGGAAACGAAACGTGTGGGAGGAGCGACCGGAAAGAAGAGGGGACGCTACGGAGCACAACAGTCTAGGGAGGGGCAGTGTAACGCCTTCCTGGCTGGGTATTTCGGGACTTTCACGTCCAAATTCAAATCATAAAAGACATCACGATATGCTTATCGTAGCAGCATCTCGGCTCTGTAACGACCTTGGACGCCTTCCAGCTTTGCACACATTTCCGTGCCTTGTCTCGTATTGAGCTTCGCCGCCAAGAGTGGAGCCCACCAATGAGAGGGTCTCGTCCATGTCATCAGCCCCAAGCTCCCCAATCCCGTACTTTACGTCATTGTTCTCAAACTTATTGCATCACATCCTAGTCAGCCAATGCAAGGAAACAGCATTTACAGCATCGGGCCTTGGGCAGAGGAGATCGGGAGCAGTACATGCAACACTGATAAAGCTTGGTAAAGCTTCGTATCTGAAGCTGCCGCAGGTACTATGTACTTGATTCGCCGGTAAATGCTTGGTCGGGGCCCGGCTTGCGCTCACCGATGCACTGTCTCTGATGTCAGGTCTCGTCCAAGAATGGAGTCATTGCTCCTACCATATCTTCAGTTAGCTTCTGAACTCTGTGCGACCATATGCTTCCTGACAATCACGGAATTGACCTGGCACAAATTGTTTCCCGTCGCGTGGCCTCGTACCTCTCTGCTTCTTCGCCTTGACACTCTTCTCCATCGTCGTCTCCTACAGTATCAGCTACAGTGAGCGGCAGATACCACTCCCAATCAATCGCAGCCAGGATTTTCGACCTCCACTTGTCGTTGCCATGTTTCGAGCTTCCCTTCCGCTCCTGCGCCTCTCTCCCATAGCGGCGACCCCTGGATTCAAAGTGAAGCTGCAACCCAACCTGCTTCAACGGCCTTCCATCCCAGGACGAGCTCGAATGCCTGTCCAATCCCTCTTCTATGCGACCAAGTCCGACAAGGACAACGAGAACCCCCCGCCACCAAAGATCCCCATTGACTACGAACACGAGCGCGAGCTAGGGCAGCGCAAGCTCGAATCCAATCCCAGCAAGGTGACCATTGACAGCTCGAGGAGCAAGATTTTGGATGGAGAACCAAGGTCTCCCGGCGGCTCTGGAAACCCGAGTCTGGAAGGAGGCCTGAAGGGAGACGTTGTATGTTTGCGGTTGTTGAGACCAATTGACTCGCAATGCTCACCCGTGTCCGCAGGAAATGATTCGATCTACTTTCCGACTCGACAGCGTTCCCAAAGAGTCGCTGGCTCTCGGCGCCGCGGGCACCCTTCCGTATGTGGCGACGTCAATCTCTACCGTCTTTCTTGCCTGGAACCTAACGAAAGAGCTCCCGACGGGCAATTTCTTCTTTGATCACATCCTCTTGACACACGATAACGCGCAGCACCTCCTGGGGTTGATCGAGCCTATACAACTTGGCTACGGCGCCATCATCATCTCCTTCCTCGGCGCAATCCATTGGGTACGATCTCTGGCCGCTTGTGGGAAGAAGTTATTGACACTGTTGCCAGGGCCTCGAGTATGCTGAGAAACAACCATCACGCAACCGTACGCGCTTCCGCTACGGCATGGGTTTGGGTGCCTCCATCATCGCCTGGCCTACGTTGCTGATGCCGATCGAGTACGCTTTGACGGCCCAGTTCGCCGCATTTACCGGACTTTATTTTGCAGACTCGCGCGCCGCGAAAAACGGATGGGCACCTCGCTGGTACGGCATGTATCGGTTCTTGTTGACCGCAGCCGTTGGACTGGCCATTTTCATCTCGCTTGTGGGCCGCGCCTCCATCACGCGCCAGCAGCAGCTTGGCCAAGCGGTCATGTATGAGAGATTGCACCAGGAAGGCATCGCCGACAAGCACACCGACTGGGCCAAGCTGGAAGAAGAGGAGAAGGAGAAGAACAGGAAGAAGAAGGAGGCGCAGGAGAAGGCCAAGAAGGAAGCCGAAGCAGAGAAGAAGGCCAAGGAGAAGAAGGAAAAGTCCAAGAAGCCAAGCAAGGAGGAGGGCAAGAGGGAGCAAGATGCCAAGGATGAGCCCAAGAACAACAAAGAGAAGAAGGAAGACGAGAATGAGCGGGACAACGAAGGCAAGGAGGATACGAATGAGAAGCACGAAAAGGACGAGGGGAGCAAGAAAGATTAAGCTGGGGATGATGTATCGAGCATGCTGTTTCACCTAGCTGGCGTAGTTACCTGCAGGGATGCAGCGTTATGACGGTGTCGAGGCGCAGGATATCCGTACATTTGTAGTATTTTATTGTTCTTAATTCAATTGGATCTGTTAGGCAACCTGCAGCATCACCGACTTCGGCATGGCTAAATGACACATCACAGGAACGCCAATCGTCCGCATCCGTGCTCCCCTCAACTCTACTCCAACACCACCACGAACCCGTCTCAGTACCAAGCCGGAACAGCGCAATGGCTGCCTTCAAGCTCACCAAAGCCCATATCCTCGAATCCTTCCTGCCCCTGCGCCACACTGCCGACCCCGCCCTGCGCGACCCCTTCTTCAGCACCACCGTGTCCCCCTCGGTCGTCTGGACCATCACCGGCAGCGCGCACTCGCTCGCCGGCACGCGCACGTCGCTGCAGGCCCACGCCGACGCCTCCTTCAACCGCCTCGGCGCCCTGCTGCGCGCCCCCATCTGCTTTACCGTCACTCGCGTGCTGCTCGACGAGGACATGCTCGAGGACGGCAGCGTGTGGGCGTGCGTCGAGACCAAGGGCGAGGCGATCCGCAAGAACGGCAAGAGATATGACAACGAGTACCTCTGGTTGACGCGGTGGGATGCCCAGGGCAAGATTGTCGAGATCAGGAGCTACTTCGACACCATGCTGTCGGAGCAAGTCCTGCAGGAGGGCGACGTCGAGGCACAGAAGGAGTCCAACTAAGGATGTCGAGGCACGATGGAACGTCTATAATTATTTTCCCCAATTATCGAAATATGTGGTATCACCGTCCATACAATTCTCAAGCATCTTTATACCTCAACAGTGGGTACGCGTCCAACGCCTTGCAAATGCTGTAAACATCACCGTGCGAGCCTCGCCAGGAATCAAGATGTGAAGCACTTCGCCAGTACAACTATCCACCGCCCGCGTAACGCATTACAAGTCGTGAACATCATGTACCTCGCCTCGTCGGGACCGCCCTCCAAAATCTCATGGCCGCGAAAATCCTTGCTTGGCCTGCACATGTGTTAGTAATCAGCAGTCATGACGGGACATCAAGCCTTACCTTCATCTGCTCAATGCGAGCCTTGAGCTGGCTCGTCACCTCGGCCGCCCGTCTCCAACTTTCACCACCGTTGGCGGGTTGGGGCAGCGACGAGGCCGGTCGATCCCTGGCAAGTAGGGGATTAGCCTCACTGCCATCCTCACGGTACGACGACGTCGGTATGCTCCTAAAGCCTCTAGCAGGCGAGCCGCGACCCGAAGATGCAGAGTCGTATCGCATATCCGGGCTCAATTTGCTACGCGCCGCCGGGAAGTCCCCGTTCTCCTTCTCCTCCGACATGGTGCTGGTGAAGCTCATGCGATTGCGACTGCCCGCTCCGGATCCGGAATCCCGGTAAATTCCGGCGTCGTCGTGTGTGGGCGACGCGATGCCTCCTAAAACACGGTCAGTCAAGCTACGTTGCGTGCCGGCGCTGCAGGTCCTACCTGGACTTCCGGCACCGGCGGCCCCGAGTTCGGCACGGCTCAACGCTCTCTTCAAGCGATCAAGCTCGCGCCTCAATCTCTCGTTCACCTGCTCCGTCGCATCCGCGTCGCTGCGGGCTCGGACGAGCTGCGTTTCTTTGGCCTTGATGCTGAGGACGTCGCGTGTGTGGTCCTCTATTAAGTTTGCATTCTGGTTCTTGAGCTCCTCAATCTCCGACATGAACTTGTTTCGCTCCTGTCGCATGTCATCAACTTGGCGCAGCAATCGTTCGTTGGCCGCCCGAAGTTCCTCGAGCTCGGCTCGTTCGACAGCTGTCAGACCACTGACCGGCGGGGGGGAGTCCGATGGTGGCATCTGCGGGGGAGCCGCGGCAGGCTTGGCCAAGGAGCGGCCGGCCAGTCCTCGCGACAAGCCCAGACGCGGTTGTGGTGGGGGCACCGGTTCGTCGTCGTCGTCTGGCATCACGGGGGGGCCTGCCGGGGCGCGGCGTGGAGAGGCTGTGCCGGGTGCGGCCAGAGTTCGCTTTTGAGGTGCCTTCAATCCACCCAAGCCGCCTGGCTTCGGCATGCCCAGCTTGCTCCCCGCCGGCTTTGGCGTTGCTTGAGCAGCCGGGGGCGTGAGGTCCACGGGAGGTGACACGGCTCGTGGAGGAGGCGCCTTCTTCGCTGCCGGCTTCTTGCCTCCCACGATCTTCTTGGGTCCCGGTGCAGCCTTGGGCGGAGCCGGCGCGGGCTTGGGCTTATCCTTGGCCTTGACCTCTGCTGTCTCAAAGTATTCCTTTACTTTATTTTTGCGGATATCGTCGAGGCCGTCCAGGTAAGGATTCATCGCTCGCTCTCCGATGATCTTCATGACGGTTCCTAAGATCTCGGCGCCACCGTCTCGAAGAGCCGGGCTGGACTCTGACAGAAGCTTCTTTCCAGCCTCGCAGATCGACACGATTTCAGGCTTGGCAGGGACGTCGCGGGTCGTGCGTAGGCATCGAATCAGGAATCGCATGGTACCCTCCTTGACCTGAGGGTTCTTGTTGCCCAGGTATGCCAGAATGTCCTCGAGGCACTCTGACAAGCTGGTTGAGCCGAAGGCGCCGTCGAGGGCAGCTCCCAACGCATCCGCAACCGAGGCTTTCTTCTCCTTGAGTCTGTCCATCACCGGCTGCATGACGGTAGCGCGGTACTTTCCGAAACCGGTTCGAAGGCCTTTCGCCAGAGCTTCTATGCACAGAGCTGCCTGTGTCACGACGGCAACATTGGCGTCCTTCATGCACTTGGCCAAGCCTCTGGTGACTTCATGAAAGTCGCCGTCTTTGATACGGGGAACGTTGACAGCTTGGTACAGCCCATCCACCGCCTCCTTTCGGTCCTTCCACTTGGACGAAGCGAGTTGTTCGTGGAAATTAGGAGGAATCTTCTTGGTCACATCTTCGGGCTCCGTTAGATCGAAAACATCGAGTGCTGCATCTCCGGCATCATCGCCTCCGTCGCCCATATCCTCGTCAGCGGCGTCCGCTTCTTGCTGTGACCGCAGAAGCCTTTCCTGCTTCGGCGGGGGCTCCGACTTGATCTTTTCGAACTGGGCTTCCAGGTCATTTTGCTGTGTCGGCTTGAGGTCGCCCCATAACATGGGTTTCAGAGCTTCGCGCAGCCATCTGTAGAGCTCGACCGCTAAGTTGGTGGCCTCGGCACGGACATTCTTGTCCGCCGCACCAAACATCTTGGGCAGCGTTTTCAGGACGGGCTTGGGATCCACCACCTTGCAGCCATAGTTGTGGAATATTTGTGTAAGGGCGTTGAGGGTCGCGGCCACGTTCTTGGGCACCTTGTTTGACAAGCCAGGCAGCATCTCCTCGATGACTGGTGCGGCAACATCGAGCTCAATGTAGAGAAGCAGAGCCTCGATCGCGGCTTGTTTTGTGCCGGCTCGTGTCGACGATAAAGACTTCTCAACCATGGGTGTGATTGTCAGCGACCTCGTCCGTAGGCAGGCTTCCCGCCCGCAAAATTTGAGGAACGCACACAACGCTGTCAGAGCCTCCTGCTGCGCGACAACATTGGCGTCCGTGACGGCTGATTTCCACAATCCTGCGTCCTGGAGAAAGGGGCGGAAGCAAGGGTCGGACTCGTCCGGGGAGGCCGCAAAGGCCTTGGCGGCGTCTTCGTAGGCGGCCTTTCTCACTTTCCAGACCTGTATAGCAATTTAGTTCTTGTGCTACAGTGTTGTTCCTAGACGGCCTGACCTTGTGTGAAAAGCGATCTGGCATAGGCAGGGAGGAGAAATCCTCCTCTTGCTCAGCCATGGTGCCGGTTGAGCAGTCGGAAGGGTACTCGTTGAAGCTGGATCGAGGGTATCGTTCGTGCCGTCGATGTCGTTTCCGAGATCCGGCGAACTTGGCTACTTTGTCGATCAGCTTTGTCAGAGGTCGGGGACGCTTTGAGTCCATTGCAAAGGGTTTCAAGTAGTAGAACGACTGTGGCAATCGCCAGGAACAGGCATGGGGGAATACGAAGTGTAGGCGAGAACGACATACCGACGGGAAGGATGCGCCTGCTGCAATGTCGCGAGGAAAGAGCTTTTCCCCTAGAACCTCTGCCTTTGTGCGGAAAGCGTCTGCAGCACGCAAAATTTGTACAAGCCACAAAGCAGCAGGTATTACTTTGTGTCGTTATTGTCGTCGTTCAACCAGAGTATTCTTTTTCGGGACTGGTCGTCTGTTGTTGCCGCGCCAGGGTTCGGGCCGCCAAAGTGTTTGGAACAGTTTCAGAACGAGTCGAGCGTGGGACGGGCTGTCGATGGGAGGATCTCTCTCGTCGACTCGGTGACTAGGAATATTTCGCCGCCGTCGTTGGAGCGAATCTGGGGGTTTGTTTTATTTTGCTGCATCTAAGATCGTCTGGAAAGGGTTCGTGGAGGGGCGCCGGGGTCGAGTGCGATAAACAAGTGCCCGTCACCTGATACGGCCAAGACCAGGGTCTCCCCACGCTGTCATCCAATTTCTTGCGCCCAAGTAAACAATGCACCCTCGACGCTCAGCCATAAACAATCCTCCCCATGCAACGGTATTATTTTTCAACGATATAGCTGCAGGCACTTCTGTTTGTTTCCCTTAATTCTCGAGATCGCAGTGGGCGCGGTGTGCGTAACAAATGCACCAAAAGCCACCTCCACAGCCCCGGCTAAGGTGCGCCTGTTGTCAGGCTGGCGCCCGATTCCATGGGGCCATTGCCGGAGTAACGGTGTGATGTCACTAGAGCGTAGCTTCAGGTACCTGCACCAGCTTCCATCGTTGGACATTTCCACCACATTGTCGCTACTGCAGAGGGAAGTATCTGACAATGGTAGCTAGTTACCTCGTAGAACTGGGCTATTGTGAAGAGTCTTTCAGAAGCACAGTGACCATTTTCCCGTCCTATATTTCAAGCCCAACCTGATGGCTTTCTATCTTCAAGCGCCCTCACCCCATGCTCACCCTGCCAAACTACCAATCACGAATGTATGCATTCCTCGAGAAGATATGGCCTTCCTAACCTGTACTACAATATCTTGATTTGAGTTCTGTTCACTCCCGCGCTTCGCAAGTCAAATAAACATCGGAGGCGGTTATGAAAGGATACAGTATAGGGTAGGCTGTCGTATCACGTGCTGATAAAACTGATTGTAAGTTGACTGATAAGTGATGCAACTGGGGATTCAACAAGCATCCCATGAAGCCTCAAGACCATGCGCAGGCTCATCCCGGGGTGCTCACGGTCACGCCATGGATTCTTCGTCGAGACAGGCTTTTGATCCGTCGCGCATCACAAAATCTACGGCTGCCGACTACTCCTCGTCGGCTTCCGAATCAGAAGACGAATATCGCATACCCGGAATCGACGCCGACGACAACGATGCTGGCGACTTCAACCCCCGAAAGCGGCGAAAACTGGGGGGCAACAACAAGGAGAAAGCCGCTTTAGGAATATTTGCCTCCGATAGCGACGACGATGGGCCTGGTAGAAGCTGGAAACGAAAGACTTTACGAAGCAAAGGAATGAGCTTTGTTACCACAGCCGAGAATGACAGAAAGGAAGACGAGGACTCAGACGACCACCCAGGCTTGGGCGACGGGAAGACGATCGGCAACGGCATTAACGACGCCGATCAGGACGAGGAGGATGACGAAGACGAAGACGAAGATGAGGCAATGACTGGCGGCATTGGCTTGGGCTTTGGGAGCTCAGCCGGTCAAGGGCTCGGTTTCTCCAGGGCCGCAGTTGACGACGACTCGGACGAAAAGCCCTCCCGCCCTTCACTCAATACAGTGTTTGACGGCACAAATGCAATCGGCCGCGGGTTCGTGCCATCATCAGCCAGTGAACCTGTGCTAAAGGTGCCCGACGATGATCGCGGGCGACCTGCGCCGCGCAATAAACCCCAGGTGAGCGCATTCGGCGCCAAAGGAAAGATCAACTCCAAGTCTTTCGGTGCGCGGATGATGGCCAAGATGGGCTACAAGGAGGGTACAGGCTTGGGCAAGGATGGGCAAGGACGAAATATCATCATCGAAGCGAACCTACGTCCACAGGGTGTCGGTCTTGGTGCTGTCAAAGAAAAGTCGGAGCAGGAGAAAAAGGAGGAGAAGAGGCAGGCGCAGCTCCGTGGAGAGACCGTAATTGACTCGGACGAAGAACGGAAGAAGCGCAAGAAGACGAAAAAGAAGACGCTTGGATCTGCGTTCGACAGCGCTGGCAGTACGCCGAGGCGTCAAAAGCCGAAATATCTCACTGCCGAAGAGCTCAGGGCAGCGGCGCCCGGGCTACACATTCCTGATGCATTCACTCCCATCTTGGATATGACGGGGCCTGGTAGCAAGATGCTCACATCGACGAGCGGAATCATGACGCCAACGTCCGGCGTGCCTGAATCCGTGGAAGTCATCGAGGCCAGAAAGCTGGTCAAGCGCGCACAGGCAGACTTGCTAGCTTTCTCGGAGGAGTGGCGATCCCTGGAAGACCGAAAGACTTGGGTCGACCTGGAACTGAAGGAGAAGGAGCGGGAATTGGAGGACGTACGGTCCGACTTTGCACGGCTACAGGTTTTCTCCGAACTGGTCAGTGGACAGCTTGTCTCGGCCACGGAATGGGACCAAGTTGTCGGTTGCTTGAAGCAGGCGGTAGATCTGGGTTCCACCAGCACCGAGGTTGCGGAAGTTGCCGTCGCTGCCATCCACCCCTTTCTCCGTGACTCGGATTGGGATCCTTTAACGGAGCCTTCGCGATTTGCTTCAGACCTCAAGGGGATGGCAGTCTTCCTCATGAAGTCGGGCAACGAGGCCAGAGCAGTCGGCAAATGGGACTCGTCGGCCGCCGACGCGGACGGTGTTTACCGAAGGCATCACAAAGCGACCACGCCCTACGAGAGCATGATGTACAAGAACTGGCTGCCGCGGGTGCTTTTGGCGGTGCGCTCGTGGGATCCCCTCGACCCAGAGCCGATGCTAAGCATAATCGAGAACTGGAACGACCTGCTCCCGCCGTTTGTGCGCGCGCACTTCATGGACAACGTCGCACGAAGACTCGATGCGGCCGTCGGCGATTGGAACCCTAGGAAGAAGAGGCAGAGCCATCACCTGCCGCACACGTGGCTGTGGCCGTGGCTCCAGTACTTGCCCCCCTACCATCTCGACCCACGCGGCACGGGGCTCATGGCGGACGTGAGGAGGAAGTTCAGGCACCTCATCGATGTTTGGGAATTCGAACGCGGCGTGATACCAGGGCTCGCACAGTGGAAGGAGAGGTTCGGCGACCAGTGGCGCCCACTCATCATGTCTCACGTCCTGCCCTCCATGGGCCGGTATCTGCGGGCCAACTTCCGCGTTGACCCGGCTGACCAGGAGCCGTACCTGCCTATACTGACCGGCGTCCTCAAATGGTCGGACATACTGGGAGATGCCATCATGGCGGAGGTGCTGGTGCAAGACATGTTTCCCATCTGGAACAGCAGGCTGCAAGAGTGGATGCGGCTGGACGAGGTGGATTTGAGCGAGGTGGCTGCCTGGTACACGTGGTGGAGGGGCGTCGTGCTGCAGGATCTGGGGGAGATAAAGAGTATCAACAGTGAGCTGGACAAGGGGTTGCTGCTGATGAACATGATATGAGATACCGACGTCGATGATGTGGTGGATACCCCACATTTGACTCGTTCGCCATATCTTCTGGATACCGGTACATGCTTCCGGAGAATCCTGACCACATAGCCCCTGCTAGCCTCCTGAATATGTTTAGACGTCCAGACGATGCTCCAATCTGCGTCCGTGGCGACCTGATACACTCTTCGGTTAATTAGAAGACTGTTGATTCTGCGGCCTTTGCTGTCGCTTTCTTATTTCTCATCTATACCTGAATCTGACCATCATTACCTTTGAAGTGAAAGACAGCTATACGTCAAGACCACGCAAGGTATGACTTTTTCGATCATGCTGATGGACATGACTACAACTGGGCATCAGAGCAAAGCTTACATGAAAACGCTCCGTCATACGTTAGAATCCGTGCTTGCCTCAGCTGGGACATTAAATCAAAGTAGCTATGGATGTGTGCCAGGTATCGTCACGAGAATCTTTCAACATGGATACTGTTGTTTCAAGCGCAACGGGTATAGTGTTAGGATGACCGTGCAGACATTATAGCCGACCCACGATGCTCCCGGCATCCTAGTTCCCACGAGCGAAACAGCCGATACATGGGTTATGTGTAACGGGTAGCGGACACGGATGAGGTCATTTGACCAGGCACATGGGATATCGGAAAGACATTTTTTATATTTACCGAAGTTTCTTGTAAGCCTTCCCAGGAACTCTTGATAATCGCGAAGACCTCGTGTTTCATGTACGAGCACAGGTGAGAATAATGATATTGTAATGACGGAATACAGTCTTTCACAAATGACTACACCAGACTTTGAAGAAAGCCATGTTGAAGGATGGAATTCATAATATCTATAAGAAGGGCACGTTGGACACGTCCTACAACCTCGCTTAGAGGGCGTAAACCGAAACAACAGGACTCCGACCTTTAGCTCACCCATACAACAATGCTGTCTCTTCTATTCGCCTCCATCCTGCCTTTGGCCTCTGGTCTTCCGATTAGTCCTCAAGACGGCACCATCATTCCAGGAAAATACATCGTGACGCTTAGGCCGGACGTTGTGGCGCCGCAGGTGGCATCGCACATCTCCTGGGTCCGCAACGCGCACGCCCGCAGCATCCACAGGCGGGACGAGCAGGGCGTCGACAAGATATGGACTGGCGCGTTCAAAGGCTACTCCGGGGAGTTTGACGAGGCAACGGTCGCGGAGATTGCCCAGCAAGGCGAGGTATAATCCCCATCAATCTGCCATGTCCTGTCCGCTTATGTGGGTGTAGGTCGCTGCCGTGGAGGCTGTACAGGTCGTCGAGCTGTACGAGACTGTCACGCAGACATCCGCGCCGTGGGGACTCGGGTCTATTTCGCATCGCACACCTGATTGGGAGGAGTACGTGTACGACGACTCGGCAGGCGAGGGCATGTGGGCGTACGTTATCGACAGCGGTGTGAACGCAGAGCACGTTGAGTTTGAAGGCCGTGCTTTCTTCGGCTACAACGCCCAGCCGACTGCAGGCGATGAGGACACCCAAGGCCACGGAACCCACTGCGCCGGAACCATCGCCAGCAGGGCGTACGGCGTGGCGAAGAGGGCGAATGTCATGGCCGTCAAGGTCTTTGCCGACGGCTCCGTAGGTCTACCGGTTCATTCACTCGATTCGAGCCATGCTAACCGCGTGCAGTCCTCAACCGACATCGTCCTTGACGGCATTAATTGGGCCGTCGACAACATCACGGCCACCCCGGACCGCACCGGCCGCGCCGTCATCTCCATGTCCCTCGGCGGCGGCCGCTCCCAAGCCATCAACTCCGCCGTCCAGGCCGCCTACAACGCCGGCGTCCTGAGCGTCGTCGCCGCGGGCAACTCGGGCGCGGACGCCTCGATGTACTCGCCCGCGTCCGCCCCCAACGCCATCACCGTGGGCGCCATCGACAGGCAGAACAGCCGGCCCGATTTCTCCAACTACGGCCGGGTGGTGGACATCTTTGCGCCGGGGGTGGATGTTCTGAGCACGTGGATCGGGGGCGACGACGCGACCGAGGTGCTGAGCGGGACGAGCATGGCGTGTCCGCATGTGGCCGGCTTGGCGCTGTATCTCATGGCGTTGGAAGGGTTGGAGACGCCGCAGCAGGTCACCGCGAGGATCAGGGAGCTGGGGACGGATGGCGTGGTTGACAACGCAGGGCAGGGTAGTCCGAACCTGCTGGCCTATAATGGGATTGGGGCTTGAGGGCATCATGATGTATTGAGCTGGGCAATTCTTGTTTCCCAATAGACGGCCATAGATCAACGTTGATCGTATACATCTTGGAAGTTACCATCTCCTGACCGTGGTTTGCCGCCTGTATCAAAAAGTGCCGAAGTTGGCTGCCTGTATACATGACTCGATGACTTGGAGCCCCATGTTTCACACCATATCTCTGCTTGTCTTGATCATCTGCGACAGGACATGCATTCCTAGAAGAGGAGAGAGTCGTCGAGCAAGAATGCGATGCCAATCACATCGGAAATGGCTTGCTTGTACTACCTCCCATGTCGACGAGAAGGTCGTGGGCGAAGGCTGGGTACACGGATGATATCTCTCCGATTTTGGCCCTAGACTTGGGTTCACCGGGGGTATTACGTAGAGAGCCGGTTATACCAGCCGAAGCACAAACGAAACCCCGACGGCGTCTGAAGCGAGGGAGCCGAGGCTAGACAGCTCGCCACCGAGAATGTCTGCGAGAGACCAGAGGTGAAGGAGAAAATACAACACGTCGGATGAATAAACGTGGCGAGCCAGGATCGTACTGCATCGGCCAGACGCTACCGTCCGCTGCCCCTGGCTTTAGCGGCACCCTTCCGCTGAAGAAGCAAGCCGGGACTGAACGAGATTGTATGGCGACGGGGAGCGGCGAGGCTTGGGCGATTGGCTCGGAAGAGTCGGGGGCGTCCGAACGATGCTCTTCTGCCGGAAGCAGGATTTGCGGTGTAGGCGCACCGCAAATGCCTATTTAGGGTCATCCAGGCAACCCGTCGCTGCCCAACGTGCACGTCCGGGCCTGCATCGGTTTCGCCTGGACAGGCCTGTGCTCATTTCCGTCCGCCGGCACCGTTCGAGGACGGCTGCGCAGTCACTCCGTCGTTGCTTATTTTTGGCCCTGACTAAGACGTGGCGGGGGAACGACTTGCGCCTGTCCCGCTGTCGCGTGCTCTCGCCATTCCAGCTGCGTCGGTTCCGAATGCCAGAGTCGCCAGGCGCTGATGGCACGCTGGGTCAATCACCGTCATCATTGCTGAAGCTGCCCTGCCTATGCGCATTCACTTGCCGAGGTAGGTACACGCAGCCGGTATCACAAACTCATCAGCATCTCGGTGGGGGGCGAGTCTCGTGGCACCACGGCCATCACGTAATGTAGCTTGCCTCGTGCACACGTACCGTACCTTACCTGACCCAGAAGGAAGGTGATGGATGGACTGGAGGGCCTTTGCGAATCAAGAAACTCCGTACATACGGCAACATGATGCCAGTGGCAGAGCTGACATCACCGTGAGCCATGCCTGCCTGTGCCGCCGGCTGCCCACGGGGCTGTGGTGACCTGGCCGCCGCACGCTGTTCGGCTTCTTCTGTAGGTACCTGCACCCGCTGGCTCCCCCTCCCTCCCCCCAGTAAGCAGGCCCTGCGGGCCAATCAGACGACGGCAGCCCGGCGTGGAGAAGGGCTCCAGTTGCTGTCGAGGATGAGAAATGGGCACCTCCTCCTCCTCTCCGTTCGTCCACCATCAGAACCTGCCCCGGCCAACGACTCATTTTCCTTTGCGATACCCCCCCTTCGGTCGGCCGGTTGTGCAACGCATGCCATGATACTCTAGACGACTTGCTCGCATTTCGCTCCTTGCAGTTGGATTCTTCCTTGTTTGTTCTTCCTCCCACGCCCCAGCCGCCCCGCGGGTCCCCTGGCAGGGCGCAAAAGCAAAGTACCTTAATTTACCCACCACTTTCGCAAAATAGCCCTCCTTATCGCTGCTGCCCTCCTCTCCGCCCCCTTGTGTCCCGGCTGCCCTCGACCCAACAGCCGCCACATGCCCGACGTCGGCACGGCTCCCTCTCCATCGCACCGCCAGAGCAGACCTTGCTGCTGCATTTAGTCCTCGCCGCCCCGAAAACGCCTGTCCCGCCGGTCCTTCTCCCCGACCGGCGCCGTGACGTAGAACCGCCGCCATGTTCTGGAGATTTGGCGGCTACGCCAACATCTCGACCATCGACACCATCCTCGACAAGCCCGAGTTCACCATCGAAGAACTCCTCGACGAGAGCGATCTGATCCAGGAGCTCAAGCAGCACAATACCAAGCTTATCGAGTACCTGCGCGAGGACCATGTCCTCGAGAAGCTCCTCGACTACGTCGTAGCCCCGAGGCTCGAGGTCGTCGAGTCGCGCCAGGACTCGGCCGAAGAGGAGACCAAGGCGAAAAATACCCGTCTCCTGCCATTCTCACGACCCGGCGTGTCTCGCCCCGTCGACGCCGCCGAGGATGACGACGAGCAGGAGAAGAAGCGCAATCGCTACGCCTTTGTGGCGTGCGAGGTTTTGAGTTCGGATACGTGGTCCATCTACGAAGCCTTGACCGAGAACCGGAAACTCATCCACAATTTCTGGCTGTTCCTCAGCCGCCCTACGCCGCTCGATCCTCTGCAGGCCAGCTACTTCACCAAGGTCAACGAGTCGCTTTTCGAAAAGAAGACGGAGGACATGATGGACTTTTTGCGCACCCTCCCGGACGCTGTTCCTAATCTGCTCAAGCATGTCGAATGTCCCATGATTATGGATTTGCTCCTCAAAATCATTGCCCTGGACCGCAGCGAAGGAGGCCAGGGCATCGTGGAGGTACGTTTCCCCCCACACGCCTCGCATAAACTGCCCTCTAACTCATCACAGTGGCTCTACTCCAAAAACATTATCCCGACGCTCCTATCCTGCCTCAGCCCCGAGAAGAGCTGGGTCGTACAGACGGCCGCAGGCGAATTTATCAAGGCAATCATCACCATATCGGCCAATGCATCCCAGAACGAGCAGCAGTGCATTGGTCCCAACGAGCTCACCCGTCAGCTCGTCTCCAAGACGTGCGTAGAGCAGCTGATCTCGTACATGCTCACGGGGGGGAACCCTCTCACGGTTGGCGTGGGCATCGTCATCGAGGTCATTAGGAAGAATAATTCCGACTACGACCCTGACGTGGGTGCCGAGGTCAATGCGGTGCCAACCGCACGCGACCCAATCTACCTCGGAACATTGCTACGTCTCTTTGCCGAGAATGTACCCAAGTTTATGAGTCTCATCATGGACGCCCCCTCGCAAAAGTCTCCCCTTGACTCGACCTTTGGGCAGAAGCTGGAGCCTCTGGGCTTCGATCGGTTCAGGACATGCGAGTTGATGGCGGAACTGCTGCACTGCAGTAACATGGGCCTCCTGAACGAAATCGGTTCGGAGCAGCTGATTGCCACGCGAGACGCAGAGCGACAGCGTCTCCGCGACGAGGGCAAGCTTGGCCCGATCAAGGACGATGACCAATCCCCCGACGAGCTTACGATGCGCATCCCTACTTCCCACGATGAGGGCCGGCGGTTAGAGGTGACCAATGCCGACGACGATGGTTTCGAGGAGGTGGAGCCAAGCAAGGAGATGAGTGAAGATACTTCCCACGAGTTTGTCAAGGCCGAGGCTGACGCCGAAGCTCTCGCCGCGCCTCCCCTTACGTCGTTTCTGGATAAGGACGAGGACGACTTCGTGGACGAGCCGCTCAGCTCCCCTCGACTTGCAGTAGCATCTGACAAGGTCCACGAGCAGCAGTTTGAAGAGCCGGATCTCGTTGTGGCCCCGTTGTCGCCAACAAAGACGAAAAGTTCTGCCCGTGCAGCGGACGACAAGGACGAGACACCGCGGGAGTCTCGGGCGAATGACGACGCGCCGAAGGCAGCGCCGCTCGATCGTAACGAGAAGCCCATAACGGATGCGCTTGACCACACTGAGCTGGTCCCCCAAGCCGAAGACATTCCTGCTCCCTTGTTTGCTGTTCCCGGTCCTCCCGAGTCGGGCGTGGACCGGCCGCCTCAGCCTACACGAAATGAGCCTTCCCCTGAGGCTCCCAAGGATTCTCAAGCTGCCGAGGAGTCGCTGCAAGCCTCAACGATCCTGGAACGACCCACCGACGAGCTGACAAAGGAGGAGAAGAGCGTTGTAGAACCTGTCGTTGGCGACTATTTGAAGATTCAGTTTGTGGACCATCGCGTCGTGCCCACTATTTTGGTAAGGTGTCCATACCGGCCGCGGCGAGCATAAAGCTAACTCTGCAGTCCTTTTTCTTTGCATACCCATGGAACAATTTCCTACATAACGTCGTCTATGATATTGTACAACAGGTGTTCAACGGTCCCATGGATCGTGGCTACAACTCGACTCTCGCAGTGTCCTTGTTCGAGGCTGCTGACGTTACTTCCGCAATCATCCGAGGACAGCGGGCCAGCGACGAGTCCCAATCCAAGACCAAGACCCGCATGGGCTACATGGGCCACCTGACGCTCATTGCCGAGGAGGTTGTCAAGTTTACGGAACGACACCCGCCCGAGCTGCTTTCTGAGACGGTTCTCGACAGAGTGATGAGCCAAGACTGGATCAACTACGTCGAGGGTGCTCTTGCCGAGACCCGTGAGCGGGACAACGCCATCCTCGGTGGCGTGCGGCCCGAAGTTGCGCTTGGCCATCGAGGCAGCATCGGCGGTGGCAGCGGCATGGGAGGCGTCGGGTTGTCGGCACTCAGCAGCAACCACTCCTCGGGCGGCTCGAGTGCCCTGGCAGACGCGGGCCTCAACGGTGGAATGGAGATGAGCGATAGCTCCGGCAACAGCATGGGTTCCTTCGCGATCGGCGGAAGCACACTCATGTCGGGCTTCGGCAGTTCCAGCGACGAGGAAGACGAGGAGGGCGACGCAGAGGAGGAAGACGTTAATTCCGAGGTGAGTGCATACTTTTCTAGAGGTCGTGGCAAGGTGTTCCTGGTGGAGAGCGGCATAGCAGAGTCCCCGGAAGATGTGGTGATGGAGTCTCCCGAGGTCATGCTGGACGATTCCTCGGATTCCTTGGAAGAGAGAGATGAGCCAATGGGCAACACGGAGAACGCGTTAGGGATAGATACCGGGGACGCAGGGGATGATGAGGATTGGGCAAGATACTCAACCCACGTGGAAGAAAGCGGCGGGCCAACGAGAGACACCAGGACCCTATAGCACAGGGTAGATCTCGACAGCCACGGTCAAGCGTCCACCTTGCTCGTCAGTGATGGCGCAGACCTCGTCACGGACGAGCCGAGATATACGCCGATGCAGTGGGAGCAGGAGGACTTTGAAGAGCTTCTCCCAGAGGAGATCTACATGATGCTTGCAGCGGCGGGGCGACAGGATGCTACATGTGGGGTTAATGACGGTGAATAGGGGATAGATGAAGCGGGTGTCTCGAGAAGGGTAGGATCGTGGAGGAGGTTGAATGGGGAGTCGTTAGGATTGCACGTATGGCGCAGAATGCAATGGGGATCTCACGGATGCAGCTTTCGGGACGCCGTGCACCAGAGCCTTGCCTACCTTTCCTTTGCCGAAGCCCCTTGGGCATTTGCTGATTCTGCTTTTCTCAGTTCCGCGCATACACCGACCAGCTCAACAACGTTGGCGGCTCGCTGGCGCCTCCATCGATCCCGCCACCTCCACCGCCACCGCCACCGCTCAACATTCCACCCTCGCGAGCCCGCCTGCAACTAGCGGCCCGGCTAGCCATGCACAAGAACAACAGCCAGCCGGCCACGGCGTCGTCGGCGACCCTGCACAACACAGCCGACGACGATGACGACGACGAGGTGGACCCCTTTGCGGACAACGGCGTCGACGCCGACGACGACGCAGGCGACGACGGTGAGCGCGGCTCGTGGTGGCGCGGCGTGCTGAGCCGTGGGAAGCCCGAGGGCAACGACTCGGAAGACGAGGACGATGAGTTCGGCGACTTCGCCATGGCCGAGGAGGACAAGAAGAAGGCGGACGAAGACGGCGAAAAGGTTGTGCTGCGGCCGCTGGCGGTCAACCCGTCCAAGGACAGCACGCGCACGCTCAGCGGTCTCTGGCCGTTCAGCGGCAAGGATAACAACAACAACAACAACAACAACGGCTCCAGCAACGGCGCCAACAGTCGCTTCGACGACGACGATGACGAGCTGTCAAGCCCCAGGAACCACCACAACAGCGCGCTGCTGGACGAGAAGAACATTGTGCGCGACCCGCTGCAGGACTTCAGCGCGGTGGAGGTACGCGAGGCCAAGAGCCGGACGAGCATCGAGGACCCGGACGACGACGACGATGATGAGTACGGGGCAGAGCTCATGGCTGGGCGGAGGCCGTAGTCATTTTGCGCGGGTGTTTTATTTTCTCCCTTTTGCTACGTCTTACGTGCGGATTTGTAGTTTATACACTTTTGCGCTGCTACTGCACGACGCTGTCACGTTCCGAGATGCGACGCACGAAAGTATTGACGTCCCGGTTGCACTGCGCACGCCCTTTTTTCCTTTTTTCTCGTTTTATCCCGCACATTCTTTACCCGTCTCTTATGTCATGGCACGAGGTATATGTTGCACGTGGTACTAGGAAGCAAAAGAGAAAGAAATGATTGATCAAGCATTGTACGCTGCATGGGACAGGAGGAAACAGGGAGAGATGACGTAGGCAAGGCGGAGGATGTTGTTTCGAGTAGGGTAGCTGGTCTTTGATGCTTTTTGTAAAATATAGGGAAACGAAGGAATGTCTGCCTGACGTCGCTTTGCTATGCTGTGTCACCTCATGCTGACGACGACATAACAGAGCGGCTTGGGTCCCTCGAAACCACCTGATAGAGTTGGCTTGTCTCGCAAGCTGTATGTTTCTGCGTTGACGACATGCACAGTGCAGCCTGGCCTCCCCTCTTCAAGCTTGGGTGGATGGAGGTTCGCACAGTTAACGGCATGCGGCAGCGCACATCCCCAGATGAGCGTTCGCAGGCAATGTATCTCCTGGTTGGTAAAAGCATTGACAACTTAAAAATGCATCGGATCTTATCATATTTGTGATAAACACATTGACCAGGGCCTATTCGTCAAACACTACCTGGGGGCGATCATTGGTACTGAGCAAGGCACTTGCAGGCAAGAACCACGCCACCGGACGCCGTTTCATACCCCGGGACGCGGCATCACCTGCAGAATGGCTCCCTCGGCATCCGGTAGGGAGCAAACTGACAAGGATGAGAAACGGCGATCAAATTGGGGGACTGGCGTACTACACAATGGGCATACAGCTGTTGATGAGCTAGAGTGATCTGGATGGACAGCAGGGACAGTCTCTAGCCAGCATAGTGTACGAGTGTACGAGCGCAGGAGTGGAGGATTTTGGAGGGAGATGGGAACACATGGGTGGGGTGGGGGATGCGAGTGAGGGTGCATTGGGCCGGTCTACCATGCAAGGCACGATTAAAAAGGTGAGACAGTGGGTGAGGAGTTTTGCCAAAACCATCAGCAAGCGGGGGCAACCGACAATGAAGCCACTGACGCGAATTGTCCGGACTCGACAGTGGACTGAGTTGAGTGACGACCTGAGACGGAAGCCGCTGGTATCAGTATAGGCCGCAAGGGTAAAGGTGCAGCTGGATAGCGAGGCAAATACCATGTCAAAATCCTGCGAAGACGAACAAGACTGGTGAACGAAGCGGCACTTGCTCCGGGCAGGCCTCGACTCGTCTCGGACGACAGGTCGAACAACTTCTCTGTGCTCCAGCGACGGCCGAGAACAGTCCGGCGGGCCATCGCCACGAGGTTGCGCTTAGCAGCAGCGGGTAGTGTGTTGCAATCCGCATGGGGACAATGCTGATCGGGGAAACGAGTGAGACGCGGATTTTCCTCACCATCCTTCCTCTCGAACCCCATGTCAAAGCACACCTGTTAGGAAAATTGGCAGTCATCTCTCGAGCAATCAACCTATGCGCCAAGCTTCCTCCGATCAGCGAAGGATTGGAGCTGGGAGCAGGTGGAATTGCCATGCTGTCGCCTAGTGTATGCGTCAAAAAGGGGACGTTTCTCGGGACACCAACAAGAATAAACGAGAGGCAAAGCAATTGAAAGAGTCTGACTTTTTCGTAGAGGGGACTCATTGGCGGAGAACTGGTATTTGGCGTGTGAAGCAGAGTATCGACTCGGCTTG
The DNA here is from genome assembly GCA_000732775.1 of Stachybotrys chlorohalonatus IBT 40285. Classification (NCBI taxonomy): domain Eukaryota; kingdom Fungi; phylum Ascomycota; class Sordariomycetes; order Hypocreales; family Stachybotryaceae; genus Stachybotrys; species Stachybotrys chlorohalonatus. The sequence continues at coordinate 28,077 of KL660627.1, read as the reverse complement.
TGCCGCTCGTGCAAGCCACGGGCACTCGATCGCGGCATGAATGAAAAGGCGTAAAGAATCCCTGCGCCTAACTGCATCAAATATTTGTTTCGCGATGACTTCCTTTGGCAACTCGAGAGATTGGCGCCCACGTTCAACCAACCCCCTGTTCGTTAGCTCTGATTCGAACAGTCAATGGCGGGGCCTAGCTGCTGACTCGTGCAATTGCAGCCAAGCACCCGTGGCCAGCCGCTAGAGCCATCGTGGCTCGTGGGGGCTATCGACCTGCCTGCCCCGACCAAGGCGATTTATGGAAGTGCTAGAATTCCGGACCATTGATATCATGATGCAAAGCGTACCCGACGTCTGTATGGCGGGCGGTGGCATGCTGTTGGTTGGGAGCATGGGGGCTGAATCTTCCGTTTGCCTTGTCTTCACCAATGCATGCGCTCGGCAAGGCAGGCGGTAGTCGCGCAATCCCATCAGCAGTGCGTTTGTAGAGGGCAGACCGCAAGACTGGGTCAGTGAACCATCCCGTAGGCAGTCACACTAGCGTGCTTGGTGCTCTCCAAATGCAAAGAGATGAAGTCGTTGGGCGTTGGCATGGTGGAAGAGGCGGGAGATCAGGGTGCTGGCGTCTAGATTGAGTTAAAAATAGAGGGGTTCTGGGCTGAGCGTTTTAGCTTCCCGCAAGCGCAGGCGCCCTGGACCTGGACGAGAAGGAGCTCCAGATGCAATGTAACTCCCAGAAATTAGCGGTTCGCTCCAGCAACCGAAAGCTCCGCGCGGACCGCCCTACAAACTGTTTGTCGCGTCAATGTTCATACTCACCTACATGCCGAGCCCCTGGGATTCAAATCATCTTTAGTCGCTCGCGCCGCAAGTTGTTGATACATGCATGGAGCCTCGTCGGTCGCGTACGTCATAGCCTCGAAATCGTCGGAAGCCAGCCGCTAACACCAAGCAGGCAGGCAGGGGCGCCCAGTTGGCAGGCGCCAGCAACCCAGACCAGGAAGGGACCTCACGGGATCTCCAAACCGCCCGTGCCAAGCTTGGCCAGCCCCCGCTTTCTCCCATTCTCTCGACAAAACAGCACGACCGGTGCAGATGCAAATCCTGGCAACGTGTGCGTGTGCGCTGCCCGGTCCTCCAATATACGACACATGCGTCAAGGGTTGACCCTTGTCGAGCCATCCCGTCGCTCTGCTACGAAGCCTGGTCCAGCCTCCAACCGTTTCAACAAGTGCTCAACCAAGGTGGTCAAGCACTAGACTGACAGACTGACATGTCAGGCTAGCCAGTCTGATCTCTTGCACCTTGTCCACTCACTTAGCACCAGCCCTACGGCCACCACCACCAACAACAGCGCGAGAGTTGTCGCCCGTCGCCCACCGTTGCTGTCGTCACCGCCGGGACCTCGATCCCCTCGCCTCAATCTGAAAGCAACTGCCGTTGTTCCCTGGCTCACCCGTCCGGCAACTGTTTCCAAACGATCTCCCTCTCCGTTCGGGCATTGTGCCGTGCAATTCTGCGCACGCCTGGTCCCGAAGCATAGCAGGGTCGTGGTCAATTGGGAGCGACATTCCGAGGTAGCTGACGCCTGCACTAGTCCAGAACGTGCTCCGGACTGCCTTGCATTGCCCTGCCGTGCCTTGCCTTGCCTCGTCTTACAAAGACCAGAGGTGGCCCGTCCTGCACACCATCAGGACTTACCCGCCTCTTCCCTTCTTCCAATAGCCTGTACTTTCCGCTCCGTGGCACACTTCTTCCCTTGCGCTTACTCTGCCTTGCATGGCCTTGGCCCCTCCAACACCCGCTCTGATCTTCAACGGCAAAACGACTGCGACTGTGACAATTTGTGCAGGACGCGACGACTACTATCATGTGATGCCATTTTGTCGCTCCACCCCATACCTACCCTCTAGTCTCTCGACCTCGCTTCTCTGATCTCGTCAACGTCGGGCCACGGCCGAATCTTCCCACTCTGGGTCTTCAGGAATTGCTCGCCGTCGAACTTGCGTCCGCCTCCAAATTGGGTTGCTGCCTTGGCCATACGCCGCCTCTTCTCCCCGCAAGATCTTGCTTGGATGCCCACGACTGGCCGGCCACCGCTCATCTAACTTGAATCTGGCTGCCTCTTCCGTTCCGTTTGCTGCCGTGCTCCCTGCCTTCTCGCCCTCGTCATGGAGGCAGAACGGTCAAAGCAGCGCGGTTCAGACTTCGCTTCCCTCGGTAAGACTAACGAAACAGTCTTGACCCTTGCTAGGACGTTGAGCGTGCCGCGAAACCCCGACTCCTGGCTGGACCTCGGGGCCGACGAAGATCCTCCCGAAGATGCGCCACCGAACACGGCGCCTCGTGATCTTTCGAGAGAGGCCGAGGTCGCAGACTCGGACAGCGACCCCACCATTGTGCCTCCTTTGCGCCGACGCCCAGGCACTTGCCGCCCGCACTTGTCAGATTCCACCATCGACCTGCCTATAAACCGCCTATCCGACGCCAGCTCAGCTCCCGACGACGTCTTTACCTCCCACCAGGAACGCGAGGTCAGTTCAGAGGACAGCTCCATGGGCAGCTTCGAGGCGCACACGCCCTCAAGCGCCAGCACCGACTTTAATGTAGCAGTCCGCGACAACAGACAGGCCGAGCTCGAAAACCTACTCCTTTCGACATCCAAAGCTGGCAACGTATGTTTGGTGACACCCAGGAACGGTCCATTTCAGGACAAGCTTGTCGCTGTTTTGACGAACGCTACGAGCTCTGCTGCGGGCAACGGCGAGATCTCTCTGCCTTCCGACTCCGAATCCGACGACGAGGCTTGCAAAACACAAATCGATGCGTTCGCCCAGGCGGTGCAGAAATGGGAGAGTGATTCCCCGCGGCCTGACGCCTGGGTCATTCTCCAGTGCATGCCCATGGACGAGGACGGGTCGCCCGACGCGAGAGCTCTGCAGAATTGGGCCGAGACAATGGGTGAGAAGGTAGAGCGGCGCGTCATGGGCTGGCAACCGCGTGAGGAGGCTCAGGGGGAACTCGTCGACGACAGCAGCATGCCTAATGAAGAATCCAAGAGCCCTCAACATGAGAAGCTGCCAGCTTGGCCGGAATATTTGCCCACGCTGTGGAATGAGGATGAGATGGCTGCGGCCGCCGCGCGAAGCAACTTGGCTGAAAACAAAGAAACAGAGCTGTACGCGCTCTCGGCGATGCAACAACTTTACTTTCGGACCTCTGTAAGCCCGAAGAGCGACCCAAGAGCCGTTGCTGACCCGGGCATCCGCTTCACCCAGAGCATGCTGCTGTACATTAGAGGAGGGGCTGCTTTGCCGGATATTGAGGCCGCCGTAGAGGCTTTGTCTGCTCATCATTCCATGCTTCGCGCGCGTTTTCCTCTGACCCCGGATGGCTGGGCTCAGGTCATCGCTCCCCACGGACGGAGCTCGTACAGGTTCGCCCACAGCTCTGTCGAGTCCGAAATCGAGATTCTTGCGATCATGGAGCAGGCGCAGGCTTCGATAAACGTCACCACCGGTCCTCTGTTCTCTGTCGACCATATTCGCACCGGTGACGGTAGGCAGCTGCTGCATCTAGTCGCTCATCATCTTGTTGTGGATTTACCGTCGTGGCACATCATCGTTCACGACTTGGACGGCCTGCTATCCCGCGGCCACCTGCTCTCTGCGACTGCTCTACCGTTCCCGCACTGGATCGAATACCAGAACAATGAAGCCAAAACGCCCCTGGCGAAGCTGCCGTTCGACATCAACCCGACCAACTTGGCCTACTGGAACTTGGATCGGGGTTTCAGCAATACTTATGCTGATACAGAGTCGCTAAGCTTTGTCCTTTCTCCTGAAGCCACGCACCTAATACAAACCTCCACCGCCAGCTCTCTTCGCGCCGACGCCGCAGATATGATGCTGGCCGCACTTTTATACTCGTTCTGCTTGACCTTTCCAGATCGTGATGCCCCTACTGTTTGGAAGCAAGAGCTTGGTAGAGAGTCGGTGAGCCAGGACTTTAGTATAAAAGACACCGTCGGCTGGTTTACGTCGCTGTGTCCCGTGACTGTATCCGTCGGGACAGAGACTGGATTCGTGCAGGTCTTGAAAATGGTCAAAGACACACGCCGAGCAATTCCGCGGAGCGGCAGCACGTTCTTTGCGGCCGGATTTTCCTCATCTAGTACTCCGCAGACGAATATCCCGGTCGAGATAACGTTCAATTGCGTCGATAATCTGCAAAGGATTCATCGAAAGGGGGGTGTGCTCGAGCCGGTACCTGCACCCGGCCACGATGCCAGCGGTCTTATGTCGGATGTTGGACTCCGTGTCGGCCGCATTGCGCTTTTTGAGGTGTCCGTCGTCATAGAGGATAGTGCTGGCACTCGCGTGGAGGCACTCTTCAACAAACACTCGCAACATCACGATCGCATCACCACGTGGATAAAAAGGTTTGAGAAGGCTGTCCTCGATGGTATTGATAATCTGAGGGCCATGGAGCCCGAGCTGACCCTGGCTGATACTCCTCTGCTCAAAACCTCGTACCGGGGAATGGCGCAGCTCAGCGACAGTCGCCTGTCTGCCCTAGGCCTCGACAGCGTGGTCGACATCGAGACCATATATCCGGTCAGCCCTGCCCAGCAAGAGATTCTCATCGCGCAGGCGCAAGATCTGGATTGCTTCCACGTTCATAGCATCTACGAACTCGGCGTCACCCGCGAGGGCTACCCTGTCGATCAGGCACGACTGTGTTCAGCCTGGGAGAAGCTGGTGGCTACGCATCCGGCACTGCGCAGTGTCTTTATTGACAGCGTGTCTGATGACGGACTCTTTGACCAGGTCATTCTCAAGAAGATATCACCCGACATGCTGTTCCTCGACTCGGATAGACCTGAGGAGACGCTGGCGTCGCTCCCTTCGATGAGACCCGCGGCGTCGCATCCGCGGCACAGGCTGTCGGTGTGCACAATGAAGCACAAGACTTTCATAAGGGTGGACGCCAGCCAGGCCATATGCGACGCTTCCAGCATCCACAATTTGGTCTTGCAGCTGAGGCAGGTTTATTCGGGCACGCCGCTCGCGGTCGACGAAACTCTGCTGCTCAGACATCGCGAGCGTATCTCCACGTTGGACAGATCGTCCGGCTTGGATGACTGGAGAAGAGAGCTGGCGGACGCAAAACCCTGCATGTTCCCGCCTCTGACGTTGCACCCCCAGGAAATGCTCCAATCGCGGTCGTTCCAGTTGGAGATAACGCGCGATCAGCTCTACAGCCATTGCAAAGGCAGGCAGGTGGATCCCTCCATAGTCATCCGGTTGGCTTGGGCGCTCGTACTACGCTCCTTTGTCGGCACGAAGCGGGTAACGTTTGGCTACCTGCTGTCTGGACGAGATGAAGAGCTGTCACCGGCTATAAACTCAGCCATTGGCAGCTTTGCCACGCTGCTGCCCTGCTACGTCGACCTCGGACCGGATCTTACTTTGGGGGACTGCTTGAAGAATCTGGTCAAGTTTGACACCAAAGCAAGGAAAAGACAGTTTCTCACAGTCATGGAGATTCAGCACGCAATGCACATGAAGGGCGACAATCTCTTCAACACCTGCCTGTCATTCTTGGATCAGTCGACGATTGACGACGAAGGGCCATCTTCCGGATTCGATCCTAAACTCATCACGTCAGCTCGTACGTCGGAATTCACCCTCTCTCTCACGGTGACCTCCACCCGCAAGCAGCTCCACGTAAATGTCGGGTTTCGACACTTGTCGGCGACGCAAGCCCACAATGCCATCAACACGTTCGAGCAGGCGTTGCGGGCCATCCTCAACGCCACGGACCGGCAGCCAATCTCATCCCTGGACCTTTTTACGGGTCGCGACTATGCCCAGCTCGTGGTCTCGGACCTGGAGTCGACAATGAAGGGTGACAAGGTCTCGGCCTGTCTACACAAGCAAATCTTACAACATGCGCCGCTTCGTCCCGACGCGCCGGCTGTCTGCGCTTGGGATGGTAATCTGTCGTATCAGCAGTTGGAAGTGTTCGTGGCGAGGCTGGCCACGTATCTGGTCAACGTGGGAGTAAGACCTGGGGTCCCAATTCCGATCATGCTCGAGAAGAACAGGTGGTCGCCCGTCGTCATGCTTGCCGTGCTCGAGGCCGGCGGGTGCTTCATCTGCCTCGACATCCACGACAAAACCTTGGCCGAATCAACCATTCGGTATCTGAACCCTCCGATAGTCATCGCAAGCGAGATCACTTCGTGGAAAGGCGTGAGCCCCGTCGTCATCAATCTCTCTTTGCTGAGTGACATTTTCTTCGCCGCACTACCACCACAGACGACTGTCCTTGCAGTCGACGCTACGCCGGATCACGCCGCGTGCGTCTTTTTCACCCCCAGCAAGACCAACCCGGCGACGGCAAAGAGCATCTTCTTCACGCACACCTCTCTCTGCTCCGCCTTTGCGGCCCAGGGTCGAGCGTTGAGGATCACCGAGGACAGCAGGGTTTTTCAGCTTTCGCCCCTGAGCGGTGACATTGCCTTGGTTGAGATCCTCGGTACTTTGCTGCACGGAGGCTGCGTGTGCATCCCCAAGGAGAACGAAAAGATACCCGACATTGGGAAGTCGATGGCTAGGATGCGAATCACTTGGTCATACATGACGACGGTGCTCGCTCGGAGGATCGACCCGGCCGCGGTGCCGTCGCTGAGAACGCTTTGCTTCCGGACGAGAAGTCTAGACCGAGATATCTACGGCCCGTGGCTGAACAACCGAGAGGTCCTGCTCGCCTATGGGGCCCCAGACGTCTGCCCCTTAGGCATAGCCTTTGCCGAGGTTTCATCCTCTCCGTCAACCATCTCCAACCTCATACCCGCACCCTTACTCGGACGCTTCTGGATCCTCAACCCCGACGATCCCAAGAAACTCATGCCAATCGGGGCCATTGGAGAGTTGGGCATCGACAGCCCCGAGCTGACCCCGCAAAGATACATTCCCGGCAGACTGGCCAAGGCGCCGTCAAGCGGGCAAGAGGCCGCGAAGCTCAAAGGCCGCTATCTCAAGACGGGCCATCGCGTCCGCTACCTCGACAGTGGCAATATCCAGTTCATTTCCAGCATGCGCGATGAAATTGTCATCGGCGGCACGCCTGTCTTTGTGACAGACGTCGAACAATGCATCCGTCGGTGCTTGGGCCCCAAGATCGACGTTGCGGTCGACATAGTCACCACCAGCGACAACATACAGGTTCTGGTGGCCTTCCTCGAACTGGGAAGTGAATTCAAGGGGCCTTCGGCGTTTGAAGAGATGAGCACCGAAATGAAGGAGAAGACATTCCTGCTGAAGAAGCAAGTCGAGGCTAGCATGGCCAATATCCAAGAGCACTTGAAGAGGGTCCCCATGCATCACATCCCCTCCGCCTTTGTGCCCCTCAGACACTTCCCCATCTCCAGCACCCTTAAAGTGAACAAGAGGAAGATTCAGCGCAGCTTGGCCGCGATGAGCTACGAGCAGCTCATGGGCATCTCCACCGTCTCCAACCCTGCGGAGGTGCTACGCACCAAGAAGCCTCTGCCGCTGACGCAGGGCGAGGATGTAATGAGACGCATCTGGGCGGCGGTGTTGGACAAGGCGCCGATAGACATTCGGGGTTGCGACAGTTTTCTTAGCCTTGGCGGCGACAGATACCTAGCGGCCAAAATGGTTGTTGCATGTCGGCAAGCGGGCTTCAACGTCGCACTGAGCAACGTCCTCCGGGGCCTGACGCTGACCGAGGTTTGCCAGGCGGTCGCAGCGTCCGACAAGTTGTTCAACAACGCACAGGGGCCGAGCGACGGCAAAAACCTGCTTGCCTCAGCCGCCGGGTTCGACGAGAGGTTCATCAAGGACGTGATTTGTCCGCAGCTCCAAGTCCACTGGCACGACGTCATCGACGTGACGGTAGCGTCGGCGTATCAAATTCGAAACCTGGAACTAGGACTATACGAGAGTCGAGGGGACATCAACTGTCTTGTCCTGCGCTTCAACGGGCCCATACGCCATCAGCGGCTCGAGGCTGCCTGCGAGGCTCTTACGAGGCAGCACCCCATTCTACGGACCGCGTTTGCAGTCCATGAACGCCGTGTGTATCAGATCCTGCTGAAATCCTTCAAGGCTCCGTTCCAGCGTGTCGCTTGCGCAGCCGCACGTCTCGAGAGACTAAGCGAGGAAGCGATCAAACAGGACCAGGAGCAGCATTCCAGGCTGAGTGATCCTGCGACTCGGTTCATCTTTTTGGATGCCATCAAACAAGGTGTGCTGGTCATCCGCGTCAGCTTCGCGCAGGTCGACGAAGCATCCGTCTCGCTGCTGGTGCAGGACCTGATAGCGCTCTATGACGACGCGAGCCCGGTTCCGAAGGCGACATTCTACGACTACATGAGGGCGTCGCAGGCCGCCAATTACAAGGACGGCATGGACTTTTGGAAGGAACAGCTCGCTGGAGCGAAGATGACGCAGGTCGTTTCCCACTCGAAGCCCTATGGCCCAGTAGCTCAGGTGAAGACTGTTGCGGAGAGCGTCAAGGTCAATCCTGTGCTCGGCATCACCTTCGACACGGTACTGAAAGCGGCCTGGGCCAATGTGCTGGCAACTCTATCGGGCAGCAGCGATGTGCTCTTTGGAGAACGCATCTACGCGTACAATATCGAACTTCCGAACCACGTTGACGTCACCTCCCTCATCGGGCCTCTGACAAACATCATCCCCGTGAGAGTCGGGTTCCCCGCCGAACACAGCACTCCGCTGGGGTTGATGCGCTTTCTCCAGAACCAACGTGGCGTCTGCCGCCCCTACGAATCCGCAGGCTTCCCTGAAATCGTGCAAAACTGCAGCGAATGGTCCTACTGGACGCGCTTCAGCACCGTCGTACACCACCGGTCCCAGGCACCCATGGACGGCACCACGACGCTGAACATGGGCAACACAACTTTTACCTACAAACTGATGCCGCCACCCGCCAGAGACTGCCCGGATCTGTACGTGTGCTCGACGCTCGACGGGCCGGGCAAGGTGGACATTGAAATTACCTATCCCGAGGGCCGCGTGTCTACCAAGTTTGCCACCAATGCCATGAAGCTCCTCGTCAGCGCGATTGGCATGATGACGGGGGCCGAGACACAGGCAGAGCCTCTGCTGCCCTCCGCCGCCGAGCTCGAACGTATAGAGCCGGACATTCCTCTGCCGAGGCAAGATGCTCCCGACGATGACAAGATTCCCCTGACGCATCTTCTGTCGAGCGAGCAGCGTGTCGCAATCCACTCCATCGTGAACAACGCGTGGACCGAGATCCTGAATCCTACGGCCCTGGGCGTGCCCAAGGCGCAGCGCGAACACGCCAACTTTTACGATCTCTGGGGTTCGCTTCTCACGGCGTCCTTTTTCGCGGATTATTTCAACAAGGAACTGCCCAAGCTCGAGTTCCCGGGCGTCGACAAGATTCACATCTCGGCCGAGGACATCATGGAGCACCCCAACATCACCGCACAGGTCAACCTGCTTGCTTTGAAGATGCGCAACTGCGGCGCAATCACCCTGCCGGCGCGCCGCAAATCTTCCACCTTCTCCACGTCCTCGGGCATATGGGCACCGGCGCCGCTCACGTGGAAGCGCTCACTGCGGAAGTTACGGCCGCAGGAATCCCGGTCGTCTATGCGCGACCTCGGCTCCAAGGCTGGCGACTGGATGAGACACAAGGTCAACGGCGGCGCCGGCGTCGGTTCCCGAGAAGGCGCGTCGACGCCGACGATGCAGGATCCAATCCTCGAGCTGGGCGAGGAGCACGAGGACTCTCCGCCGCGGAGTGCCAGTCGCCAGTCTGCTCATGGAAAGATTCGATTCCACACGCCACCGGTCGAGCTCGGCCCCAGCAGCCATCATCAAGCAAATCTTGATGGCGTCAGCCCCTTGAGTCCTTGGACCCCCTTCAGTGCTACCGACGACAAGAAGGCTTTGCTCCCCGCAGCCGCAGGAGACACACCCGTCGTTGTGTTGCCGCCGAAGCCAGATCCCTCATTTATATGATGCTTCTGATGTAAATACCACGAGCACGGTCTATTCAAGCGGCGCAGGAGGAAGCACGGGCTTATTTCCATCTTGAACAATTTCTGCAGCAATTTCTTTACCATCCATACCCCTTCTTCACTTCTTCGAAATCACTCGGTTTCTTTCAGCTGATGATAATGTTTTGGATATTAGCGGGTGCCTGGGTAGCGATTGAAGGCGACGGGAACTTGTTTACATTTTACTCCCAGTTCGCTCCCCCGTGTACTGTATAGTTTTTCAAAAGATTCCTGACAACACGTCCTTTATGGTATAGAACTACGTATATCTCTGTGTGTATGCTTGTGTAACGACCGGCTAGTACTGTCCAGATTGATGTTTCCCATTGGATCATGTTGCGAGACTTGTTACCAGCATCGTTTACAGGGGTTCGGTCAAGGCAGCCCTTCATGGTGTGACTACGCAAGCCCTACATCTTCGAGCCCCTGAGATCCTTGGCAATGACAGACATTGATACTGCTGCCGGATAAAGGCACTGAAAGTCAGAGAGTATTGTGCTAGATCCGTTTCCGAATGATGCTAGGTGGGCGCCGGACCGACCACTCCGCTATTCTCAGGGGCGTTGGCATCCGCGTATTCAGACCCTCACGCCCTGCTGACGCGTAAACGAGGTACCTTGTTCTGCTCGGCGCTCTGAGTCCACCATGTCCATGTCCGTCATGATAGCCTCATCCAGGTCTGGGCATGCCACGACTAAAATCACTCACACACCCAGAAGTGGACGAATAATCCGGAACATCAACCATCGCCAAGACGATCTATTACTCAACCGGCCGCCGCTTACATCAAGTGAATAGACCCAACTCCATCAATACACGCCCTCTCCCGCCCGACGATCCGTCATACGTGTCCCCAGATGGCAACATCCACCGCTAGGCTTCAGGGTCCCCCCTTCGGAGACTTGCCCTCGCACAAATGGCCCTCTGGCACGCATACACGCCCTACGAGGCGAATGTGCCCGGTCCCGCTCCACCAAGATTCCCGGGATCTGGCTTTGCGAGGCTCGAGACCAATGACGGCGAGCAGAGACCCTAGGCCAGGGCCTGCAGAACGAGTGCCGCGCCCCGATGCAAGATCCTTTGCGTCTTGGGCGGCGAGGAGGCGGGGTGAATTGGACCCTGATTATGGTCCTTCTGCCGTAAGCCATGAGCTCAGTCGTGTGCCCTTCGCGGGAGACGATGGAACTAGCATCGAAAGTGCCGGAGACATTTTGTTTAAGCTTTTCCCTTTCCGTGGCCATTGCCAACGCGGCATTGAGATTCTGGACCCTAAATTTAGGTGGGTTGGACCCCTAGATCTGAATCCTTCATGGCCCACGCTAAAGAGGTGATCGCCATGCCAGGATGGACATGTCCATGGCGCTCCGAAATGCACGCCAATCTTGTTGTTTTTCTCCGTATATTACTCAGCTCGGTACTTGCTCCGCCTGTGCCTCGTCATCGCTTGATCGTAACAGCACGGCGTCACAGATTGCCTTCGCGCGAGGGCCCCGGCGGCATGCGGATGCCCATGCTGCGCAGCATGCCCTGCCTGGACACTGCGCCGGATGCTCCCGGGGGGGACTGCGGCGGCACCACCACGTCGTCGACCCGCGCGCGCTGCAGGGAGAAGGCGGGAGTCACCCAGGCGGCGCACGAGCACCGGAAGCCCTTCCAGTCGTACCGGCCTACGGCCGCGCCGCACCGGGGGTTGGCGCACAGCAGTCGCCCGTTGAGGCTGCCCTTTTCGAGCTCGCCGCGCATCCAGCTCAGGGGCTCGATGAAGAAGTGCTGGCACGGCGGCGCGGCCCCGCCCGACGATGATGGCTTGGCGGGCTTGTGGTCCACGATGAAGGCGTTGGTGGCTAGGGTGCGGCGACATTTCTTGCATCGAAGGCTCAGGCCCGCATCTTGATCGGCGTCCCCTTCCCGCGGCTGGCGCTGCTCGTCCTCGAAGCGCAGGTTGGTCGGGGCCATGCCGACGGCGATGTTCTCCTCCACCTCGCGCCTGTAGGCCCAGCGCTGGTAGACGGGGTTCGTCTCGACGGCCTTATCGGCGTCGGTCGGGCAGCCCATCTCCCACCACAGGGCGAGCTGCTCCATGAAGCCCGGGTTGGGCTCGACCATGGGCCGGCTGCGGCGGACAAAGGCCAGCGCGGCGCGCACGGCGTCCTTGGCGGTTTCTTTCCGCGGGCGCCCGGTGGCAGACGGCGACGGGGAAGGCGAGTGCGCCGTACCGGGGTCGAAGCGGTTGGGATGCCGCCAGAGCAGGTACGCGATGACGACGGCGGCAGAACGCGACTTGCCGGCCATGCAGTGCACAAAAACGCCCCCGGTGGTTTCCGTGGCGGCGTCGGGGTCCATCTCTCCCAGCTCCATCTTGTCCATGTTCTTCTCGAGCACCCGCGCCTGGTCCACCTCGGGAGAGCGCGAGGCCGCCTTGAGGCCTTGGTCGATGAACCTGACGGCCCGGGGCAGCTCCACCAGTAGATCCGCATCCTCCACGTCGTCGACGTCGACAACCATGTGCTTGAACCCGCTGCCGTACTGCGTCCACGGCTCGTCCTTGAAGTTCTTGAGACTGGAGGGGTTGAAGCCGACCACGGAGAGGACGTGGGTGATGCTGCGGGCCTTGAGCGCGTCAGAGCGGCGTAGGGCCCAGAGACTGCCGCACGGCGTTAGCCCCCATCCACGGATACCACGTCGTAGGTGGATAAGAGGTACACTCACCCTCCGATGTAGAGCTCGTCCGGCCCTTGAACCCTGCTCAGCGCCATCTCGACAATGCTCATCTTGAGCTCCTCCAGCTCCCCCGGCTTGTACTCGTGGCCGTAGTCGTCCCACTGGCTCAGGCGTTCCTCGACCTGGTCGACCGCCACGGCCGCCACGGCCGCCTCGGAGAGGACGTCCTTGGCCACGGTTGCTCTTGCGCCGACGGCTTGGGTCCGCTGTCTGCTCACCCGGTGTACTCGCAGGACGCCGGAGCCTTGTGTGTGTCGTCGTGGAGGGGTCGAGTGGCTAGACAGATCTGTGCCCCTCACTGCCGGTCGGAGTCGGCGTTGCAGTAGGATTGACCCCCCTTACGAACCCGTGGATGGCTGAGGAATCAAGTTTCTTCTTTCGGGAATTCTCAGGCCAACCAGGGTATCTCCAACATGGCGGTCAAAAGAGGGCCACAAAATTGGCAACTGTCGACAGCTTGCGTCGGTGCGATTTCTTCCTCCAGTTGCCCCTCCAAGCACCGCCACACAGCCCGCCACATCCAATCGCCACATGGACCCCAACGGCTTTTGTCTTCAGGGACTGCAATGATTAGGTAATCCCTGCCCTCCACGTGATGGAAGCCCCCAAACCCTGTCGGGCGCTTCCCCACCCACAGCACGCCGTGGCTTTGACGCCAAAAGGTTCTCCCCCCAGCCACCAAACCCTCAGCTGCTGTGCAACCAAGCCAAATGTCTCACCACTGCAGATAACGCCATCTCGTTTCCACTGTCCTTCCAACCTCCCTGCTCGGCACACGTTGAACTTGTCTCGCCTGCAGTAGCGGCGACGCCCTTCTTCTCGCTCGGGTAACGCTTCGCTGCCCGGGAGCCACGCGTCGGCGCCACCGTTGATCGCTTGGGCGCGGGTCAAGCCGGCGGCCTGCGAGCTGAAGGGCAGTGACAGGTTGGGCTGAACAACCCCGGGGCCGTGGCTGCAGATCGCCTGCCCGTCCGGACCCCTACCACCTCCCACTTGACACGAATAAGGGGTGCCATGTCCAAATCCCGGATAGGGCATCAAAAACCAAGAGTCCAAGTGCACCACCTCTAATTCCGCACTCCCGGATCCCAAGCCCATTGGACCAAAACCCCCAGTCCAACGACGGTGCAGCAGCGTGTAAGCCCACACGAGTTGCCGATTCTTGCTCGCTCTACCTGGCTTTAACGACGACAATATCCTGTTGCTCGTTTCAGCAGGGGCGTGACATGCTGAACCTAACCCCCGAACTGTCGGCCGTAGAGACGCGAGACACCACAGCGCAAGCCCCCCAGTGGAACAAGTTTTTCGATTGCATCTCACAACAGCGGAAGAGCGGGAACACCCGGAAATCCGTCAAGACAACAGCCCTACCCTGCCAGGCGGCCAAGAGAACAAACCATTGACATGACATGGCCGGGGTGGCGAGAGCATCGCTTAGGTGCAAGCGCAAACAAGCCCCCTTTCACACCGAAAGAACATGCCGAAGCCGGCACTTCTCGCAAGCCTCTCGTCTCATCTGCACTTCCAATTTGGAGGTTGAATATCTGTGTCATGCTCTTTGCATGCTTGGTATCACTGCGCATGGGAGTTGCTCGGGGCGCTGCGGGACCCCGGGACTCCGCAGGGTCCTTTTCCACTTGCTATACCGCCTCGAAAAAGGGTTCTGCCATGTTCTTATTCCCCGACAGCACTATCGTCTGCCACTGATGACGCGGTTGAGACACAACAGATTACGAAGCAGACTCTTGTAGTAGAAAGAAGGAAGGAGAGGGACAAAAGGATATCGGTGCGTCGCGTCGCTTGTAAGCCAGCCGCGATAGAACCGGGAGCTTGGTCCGGCCGCCTGTCTTTTCGGGCATTTTCCCCTCGTCGTTTGTTGGTGATGATTCTCGCCGTATACCCTCTTTTCTCTCCAGCAGATGCAAGGCCCAGTGTTTTCCCCACGCCGTCCCCCAAGCTTGTCAGAGAGAGACGCCGTAGACAAGACC
>KL660627.1:1524-13272 GCA_000732775.1 Stachybotrys chlorohalonatus IBT 40285 | reverse complement strand
CCCCCACCCCCCCCCCCCCCCCCCCTTTTCAACAAGGCTCTTTTCAGCCGTACAGCCAACGAACCGGCTCAATACGGACAGCGTGTATTCGTAATCGTCCTTGTGGCACGGCCTCGTAGAAGGAAGAGCAAAAGTACCGTGGCCGAGTGGAACGGGGGGGCACATGCACAGGGTCAGCAAGCTGCATCATGTGTCGTGTAACGCGCGTTGCTGCGTCGTTTTGGATTTGACGTTGCACGTCCGGAGACCCGGCAACCAACGTGACGGGGACGCGCCCAAAGTCGTGGGCATTGCCGCCCGGGGGCCTGTTTTCATTCATTTCCACGTCTTCTGCTAGTCACCGCGTACGACAAGACACGGCATGCCTTTTTCACGCGAGCACGGTCACACACGAGGGCTGGTTTACTGCACTTGCTACTTATTGTTTAACTGTCTTCATTCGTTTCCGTTTGCGTCTGCGGGCTAAGCTAAATAAGGCATGGCCTCTTTGCACATTGCCCTACCTGTGTGTACCAGTGCTATTTCGCAGCCCGAAGGTGAAAATCCGCACCGTCTTTCTCTCTCATCTCGGGTATCCCCTCCTCAACGAAAGGGTGTGTGCCACACACGTCCCTTTCATGCATTGCATTGCCCGTCGTTCCCTTTCCTTTTTGTATGCCGTCGTAAAAATAATAAACAAAATAAAAAATAATAAAAAGTCCCTTTTCAACCGTCCACAATCCTCCTCCTCCACAAGGGGTATGCAATGAGAAACACTGTAAAGATAGGTATAGAGCCTCTAGTCAGTCAAGACGCCTGTGCATGATGAACCGCAGCTAAAACAAAAAAAAAATGTCGTGATCTCGTCCCCCTTCCCCCCGCCTGAACGCCGCGATATGAGTTCCTTCTTTCTTTCTTTTTTCTGCAGCGCGTGAAGATGAGTAATGTAAAGTCTCCGCAGCTGGTAATGCCTTGTCGATGAAACGCCACAAAATGTCATGGGGACGTAAATGTCGTCCCATCTCGAAACCCCCCCCACCACACACCTACACTCAGCCGCTCGACCACGCCGCGTGACGGCGTACTGCAATCATGCCGCGGTGCTCAGCGCATCATGTTCGATTTCTTTCTTCGGCACCTTGCGCCGTTTACCTGGGCGTCGGATCCTCCTCCAGCATGCAGGCGTTCTCCAGCATGTTGGTCCACTTGCCGCTGGTGCCGGCGTGGCTGTGCTTCAGGTGCTGGCGGAAGTGGTCTGCGCGGTAGAACTTCTTGGACGAGTTGCACTCGCGGAACTTGTGCACTTCTTGGAGGTGGCGGATGCGCTCGTCCCAGTCCTGGTCGGTGGCGTGCCTGTGGGCCATGCCGGTGCTGCTAGTGCCGCCCAGGGCGCTGGAGCCTGGGCCGCGGCCGGTGCGCGGGAAGTCGTCGCCGCAGTAGCCGCAGGTGTCGGCCTCGCCCGGCCGGTTGGTCGAGTCGTGGAAGGCTCGGCCGTACCCCAGCAGCGCGGAGCACGACCACGAGTGGCGCCGCACGTGCAGCGAGTTCTGGTGCCGCTCAGCCTCGTTCTTGTTCTTGAAACGGTTGCCGCAGTAGGAGCACTCGTATTGCTTCTCGGCCTCGTGGGTGCTGCAGGTGCTTGTTAGTCCAACCATCCACAGGGAGAAAGTGCATGCATGGGATCATTTGGGGTAATTGCGGGGCCATGACAAAGTCTGAATAAGCAGACGGGCGCCACCGGCCAGGGACACCCATGCCTAAGCGACTTGTGCAAGGTGCAACGGTGCGGGGGTCCCGGACGGCTGAAGGGGAGGGATCGAATCGAGGGAAAATTCATGTCTCACTTACCTCAGCTCTTCGGCCGTTTCGAACTTCTTGGGCTTCTTGGGGCAGCACTCGCACATGAAGAACTTCTGAAGCTTGGACCCGCCCGGCTTGGGCATTTCCGCGAGTTTGCGCGGGCTGGCGCCGGAGACCGTTCGCGAGTGCTGCACCGCCGCCCTGCCGGAGATGGATGTTCTAGGGCTGGGGTTGAGCGACATGGGGGCGTTGTAAGGCGAGTTGCACGACGTCGGGGAGATACCGCCGGGCGAGAGTCCACCGGGCGAGCGACGTCCGTACGAGTTAGCCGTAGTGATTGACGACGGGGCCATGGACGCCGTAGACATGTACGAGTTGGAGCGCGACACGGAGGACATGGACGAGATGGAAGAGCCTTGCGGCACCGTGGTTAGGCGCGGCGTCGGCGATCCGCGCGAGGTGCCTTCGCGGCGGCGGAGCAGGTCGCTCTGATGGGCAAGCCCGTGGACCATGAGCTCGTCCGCGGGACTCGGCGCTCTGCGCTTGATACCTGCGGACGAATAGGTATCCTCGTTTCGTTGGCGCTTCTGGGAAGACGCATCGTCAATCTCCATGTCCTCGGCCCCATTGTACTCGAAGCTACCCTGCGTCGAGGTGGCGTCGTCGCTGTTGTTCCTCCTGCGCTGCCGCGGTGAGCGATCCAGGTCCGAGGCATCGCTGTACGAGTGGAAGTCGGGCGGCCCGTGCTGGAAGGGCCCGGTGACGGGCGACACGGCCGAGTAGACGGGTGTGTCGTTGCTCCGCGCGGGTGAGTCGATCATGCTTCGGAAGGGTAGCTGCACGGGCATGCTGAGCTGGGGCAGCACGCGCGCCTCGTGGTTGGCTCGGGCGGGTCTCTCGGAAGAGCTGAGCAGCGAGCGCGGAGGAGACTTGTCGTGCGTCCGGATCGGGTTGAGCTTCTGCTTCAGGGAGTCGACGTGGATGTCAGCCGGGGAGTGGAAGTGGAACTTGTTGTGGTGGAGGCCGAAGCCGGCGTGCAACGAGTCGCGGGACCTATAGAGGCAAGGTTAGAATTAGGAGGGAGAGGAAGAGTCCTGGCTTCAAGCCGCACCTGTCGGTCGAGACACTCGCGTAGCCCTCGTCCTGGTGGTCGAATTCGCGTCTCCTGTAGCTGGAGGGCTCGTCGGCGAGAGAGCCATAGTTGCTGGCGGCCGACGAGGGTGTGTAGCCAAAGCGAGGCTCTCTGTGCATGTCTCTGGGGTGGTGACGGGGCGAGTGGAAGTGAGGGTGAGGGTGGGCGCTGTGCGACGGGTGCGGTGCGTGGCCGAAGGGGAACTGTGGCGGAGGCAGCGGAGGAGGGACTTCGGTGTGTGATTCGGAGCCAGGGATGATCATGGCCGGGCTACTGCTCATGGGCAGGTCGCGAGGGTGCTGGTGATGATGGTGGTGGTGGCCACGGTAGTGATCGGGCCCGGAGGCTATTATACGAGGCAGCGCCTGAGCCTCGTGGTACGAGGTGTAGGCCATGCTGGGCGAAGGGTCGAGGCGATGATGATGATGGGGCCGAGGTTTGTCTGGCGTGGAGAAGGCAAAGGAGAAAGGTCACCACCAATGGGAGCAGCCGCGTGGGTTTGGAGCAGCTGAAGGGGTGAGTAGAGCCGAAGAATAAAGATGGATGAGCAAGAAGAGAAGACCAATCGAGCTGAAGTCAAGCGGCCCGCGTCGTCATAGAAGCTGCAACGAATGAGGCGAAGCCTCTATGTTCGGAATGCGGCAAGGCGAGAAGGAGAAAACGGCTGGTGGAGTCGGGGGGGGGAATAACACCCCAAGGGCCTTGTCGCGCGGCAAAGCTGGATGGATCCCTTTTCGCTTGGCCAATTCCGACTTCTCCCAATTCCTACGTCCACGTCTTGCTTTCCGCCTCTCCTAGTGTCTTCTGGCGTGCGTGTGTTGCTGTTGAATTTTCCCTGGCTTGGGACTGGGGTTTTTGTCTCGGCTAGGGCGTGTGTGCAGCGCGCAGGCCGGTTTGTGGCGATGCAAAGCTATTCGGTGTGTCCGCTGCACCTCTCTCAATGCAGCGCGCCGAGGAAATGGGCCCCAACGAGATATAAGACGGCAATGCCAGCTCCAAAAAGGCGTCAGAAAAAAAAATAGTCGAACAGATGGAACAAGACTGAAGAAGAAAATGAGGAGGAAGTCGAAGAAGAAGAAGAAAGAGACGGGCCGCAAATCGTACACTCGGTGCGGGAAGGTGGTGCGTAAGAGAACGAATCAACAATGCATGAAAAGAGGATTTCCAGCGCAATAAATCAACCGACTGATGGAATCGACGCTCGACACTCTTGGCGGCGTTGAACTAGACGTTGGCCACAGGATATCGAGTCATGCGGCGGCGAAAACAAGTGTCGTCTATGTATGGGAACAAGCACACAGCATAAACAGAGCAGTGTTCTAACCGTCGACGTCAGGCATGCCCTCTTCCCCGGTGTCCCGCGTTGTGATATTCCAACGGTCCTCCCGGTCTGTCGTGTCTTGTTTTCCTCCCCGCAGAACAGAAGCCCTTTTCTCTTTGCTTCTGCTTCCGCTGCTTAAAGATGGTTTTTTTTTTCCTGATCCCCCGGTTGTAAGGATATGAGGCTGGCCGAGATGATGTCCGATGTATAAGTATAAGGGAGAGAGAGGGAGAGAGAAAGGCGAAGGAATATCCGGATGTGAGTGATGAGGAGGATGAGAGAGATCGGGGAGGGACTGGTTTAAAGGCATGAAACAAGTCGCTAGGTACACTACAAAAAGGGGGGGTGCGTTTTCGTAATTGGTCGAGCCATTGCAGCCGGCGTGTCGATATACTCGTCGCTCTCCCACGCCCCATCTCCACTTCCTTTCCCAGTCGTTCAAGGGTTGTTGGGTCCTGCGCAGACAAGGGTTTCCCTTTGGCCTGAGCCTGTGGGCCGCCCTACAGTACAGCATGCTAGGCTTAGCGCGTATGGAGGAGAGTGTGGAAGGGCCTTTGGGGGGGGGGGAGGGGGGGTTGAATTAATCTGACCAAGACAGCCGAGCGTGGTACACGGTAAGGCAAGGGGAGGGGGGGTGTGTGTGGGCTCTTCAACCCCCGGTCTCTCCTGGTCCTCTTCTCTTTCGTGCTGCCGTGATGAGGTGAGGGTGAGAGCGCGCGCATCCTGTGTTACCCTGAGCAGGGCGGAAAGACAAGGACCAGTACGACACCAGATGGCTGGCTGACTCTGCGTGGAGCCGTCGACCATGAGACGTCGTCGCTGGCCCTGTGCTGCGCCAGGCGGGCGGCGTCAGTCCTTCGGCGACACAAGCACTGGGACTGGACGGGACTGGCAAACAAGAGACAAGCAACCAAAGTTGTTGCGTGCGCCCTTTCCCAAGTCCTTTGTGCATCTTCCCATTCTCAAACCCGCTTACGGGCATAAACCCTCGCTGCATACAAAGGTGCCACGCATATTCATTTGTACATGACACTCGACAGCCCGCAAAAAGATTGGACGAGGCAAGCCTTACGAGAGAATGCAGATGCACGCCGCTTCTGCTTCGGCTGGGCTGCTGGCTGGAACTACCCAAGCGGGAACAATGACGAGGGGGGGGGCGGGAGGGCGTGGTAAATCCACGGGCAGCCTCTGGTCTGGCCACCAAACTTGGCGCTGACTGCCATACCAGAAGGGCTGGAGGGGGTGTAGGGCACGCAAGGCCTTGTTCCCTTGCGTTCTGACGCTCGTCTGTAACTCTAACCCCAACCCCCCCTTCCTGAGCAGGACATGACAGACGACAGAGAAGGGGGGTGCGTGGTGGGGGAGGGCCCGGGAAGTAATTATTGCACTCCGGCTATGCATTTTCGTCCCATGGGGGGAGTCGGGGATCTTTCCTAGGCCAAGGAGATACAAACAGAGTGAAGGGTTATTATTCAGATAAGCATTGTTGTGCGAATAGCACAAGGGAGGAGGATGGGGGTGCAGGCCAGCGGGGAGGGGAGCTTGCTTGACTGTTGCTTCCACGGCCGAAGAAAGGGCATTTGGCTAGGTCACGGATCCATCTGCACCCGAGGCAAGATGCGGGCATACCAACGAACGACGAGGCTGCATCGGGGGGCTAAGGCCAACAACACGTCGAGTTCGCGCGGCGTCTGCCTTGAGGGGGAAGGGATACGATTCACGGTTGGTGATACTACCTCCCTCACCGTCGGTGGCCCCTTGGCGAGGCAGCAGCTGCACTTTCAATTCCCTGCCAACAACAACGACAAAAGAATACACTTGCACCGCGGACGGGCTCCTGCTGCATCCGGGATGGGCAAGATCGCTGTGTGAGGGCTATTCTTGTTGTGCCTTTTTTTTTTCCTCTTCCTTTCTTTCTTTCCCTTGCCTGCTTGCCTGTCTAGTCCCCAGTCAATTATATATTTCTACAAGCTCGACGTCACTATCAGTGCAGTCGCCGCAGCGGCCGCAAGCAACGCACGCCTCGTAGACAGACACCAACACCGACACGGCGTCCCTGTAGACGTGTAAGTAGTCCTTGTGCTTTGTTGTGGGCTGGGCCAGGGTGCATTGGCATTTTGGTCGAGGAATGCCGCGGTTTCGTACAGCGCAAATGTGGTCGGCAGATTGACACTTCGTATTATTAGCCTTATTGGGCATCCCAGACAGGTGCCTGTGCCATTGCTGGCGAGTAGGATGCTGCTTCAGCCTTGTCCGCTGGGCACGGTATCACGCTAAAGGGCATCCTTCGGTCGACCCTCGGATCCCACCCAACGGGCTACGAGACCGCTGGAACTTGCAACCTTGTTTGCGGGAGCGTGATGCAGCGCCCGTAGCCTGGGCGAGACCGTTTGGCGTCGTTCCTTTCATTCCGCTCTGCCTGGCCCCGTCCCCAATCTTGGCTTCGCGACCCAGCAACCCGGGCTTACTCTCGTCTACCTGGCTGTGTCTTTGCCTCGGTGTGGGCATCGATGGGGGGGTTTTTTGCGGCTGTGCGGTGAGCACAGTCGGCGGTCCTGCATCTGCCTGTTCGCTGACGGGCTGACTTATCACGCCTTCGGTCGCCTTGGCTTGCATTCTGTCACCTGGGCGGCATGACTGCCTGGATCTGGATCTGGGATCTGACGCTATCTAGGTCGCGCACCGTGGCGCCTTATCGAGGCTATTGGTTCCATACCATGCAACTACGCAGACGAACGAATCCACGATGTTCCAGTCCCGCGCTCTCTCCAGAGCATACCCCAAGTGCCTCATGATCCCAAACCTCCGAGCAGTCCGCTTCCGTGGAGACCGGAGCCAGTCAGAATCCACTCGCTACCAGACTATTCGTCCGTCCTACCCACTCGGCTGGGCTAACGCCTGGACCTCCTTCAGCCTCGAGGCGCGGCACGCGAGCTAGACCGACCTGCAATATCAACCAGTGCCATGTAAGTGAGGACGCCGGCCTTGGCGCACGGCGCCCGCTGTCCTTGGTCGGGACTCGACGCATTCGCGGCGCCTGCACTACGGGGGAACAAGTCCCAGGCGGTGTCGTTTGCTGACATGCTACGGGTCGCTCGAGGCACGTTGTTGCACCCCGGATAGCGTCAGGGAGAGAGGTAAGGGAAACGACAAGCCTGCGGAGGAGGGTGCGCTAGGCTGCCCGCGGGACCGCTGCAGTGTTGCCTCGTGGCCGGGCAGGTGAACGGTATCCGCAGGGACGATGCCAGGCTCTACTAGTTAGGGCTGACGGCGCAGCATTCACGAGGCAGATGTTGAGTCAGGCTAGCGGCCAATGTTGTCCACGTCTGCCGGTCGGTTGGCTTCAATGACCTTTGGTACCCCGGGCATGCATCCTGATCCTCATCGCCCACGGACTAACCTGGAACATCCTTCGAAGCTGGGGTACGGGGCCAAGAGAAATCCATTTTTACACATGGAAGCAGCGGGCTGCCAGGTTCGTCAAACGCCCTACGACATTAGACCAACGGCTCTCACGGTAGAGCCATGCAAGCATGATGCTGTGTTGATCATGAAGGACCAACGGACTGGGTGAGTAATCCCGTGTAGTCTTTGCTGACTGTCCTACGTACCCCGGCCGGTAAGCGAGGATCTTAGGCACGCCGAGTTGCATGGCCGGTGATTCAATATAGCAGCAGTCCGCAAGTCCGTCAAGCATGCCCTTGTCAAAGCCCGTCGTGCGCTGGATTGACGGTTGGTCGTCCGGTCTTTTTTTCTTCCTTTTGGGAATCTTTTTTTTTTTTTGTGGCTTTTTCTCGCCTAATAGGCTTGCCATGTGCGCCGGCGGCGCGGCATCAAAAGATCCCGGTCGTGGAAGAAATCTCGATGGCCCCGGAAGAGGGTTAGTGACAAAAAGGAATGGCTGCAGAAGGTGGCTAGAAGCAGCTCCAAAGCGCGCGGAGGGGCGATCGAATCCGACGTATCAAAGCCGCTGCCCCTCGTTGCGTCTACTGTACTGCAAACCCGAGTAAAGACATGTGAGGGCGCAACAATTGCAGCTGGTCGGCGGCGGGAATTCCACCAAATTATGAACAATTGTCGGACTTAGCGTTCTGCGCGTTCGAGTCCGCGGGACAGTGAAGATGATGGAGTGCTTGATCTGCCGCGCCAGAGCCGGAAGGCGTAACCACATCCGCGATCGACGTCTCAAACGAGAAGAACGGTGCGGTTACATTGGGCGGGAATGCCAAAGCACGAGCCAGCGCAAGGCAGCGGCTTTTCCATCCCACGGAGATTGGCCTGGCCTTAAGTCCAACTCGTTTGCCTGTCGAGGGGCAGCGGGATAAGCACATCTCGTCGGACCCGAAGGGACTGCCAAACGCTGCATGCGTCGCTGCTGTGAGGGAAAGCAGACGCCGTTTGCAAGTTGGAGTGTGGAGTCGGCGCCGCTGTGCGACGGGCGTTGGGGTTGGTGGCAGCCTAAGCCCTACTCAGAGGGCTGACTGCTTGTCGCTAGAGCCCTGGCCCTTGCTAGACGCAACGGGTTCGTCGCGAGTTGGTTGGTTGGTGGGCTGGAGGGACTTGCGCAGCAGCTGCTACGAGTCAGGAAGACGCAGAGACTTGGCCAAGCCCGGTCCATCACGAACCAACCGCATAAACAAGGCCATTGCCCCAGCTCGAGAGGGCCTTGGCAGCATCTCCGAGTGCCACTACCCTATAGCCAGCACCGGGTGGCACTCAGCCCTACCAATTGGCTCACCTTCCTCTCCCGGCGCATGCGCTTTCCCCTCCCGCACATTCCCACAATAGGAACCCTATCCTGCGGGTCTGATTGGCGCACGATGCGACGCTGCCCCGCCTTCCCCCCTCCCAAACAGCCTGGCATTCCCACCAAACCCGCACCTACTCCAACGAAGGGCCACGACGCAGCATCACCACCACCACGGGTCAACGGGGTTTCCCTGGCCCCGGTTGCAGCAGGACCCAACGGGCGAGAATGTCTCCGGGAGGAGGAGGAGGAGGAGGAGGAGAGGGGGGCAGACGGGGTGCAGGTGGTCTACTTGGACTGCACTCCCGTTGGATGGGCATGATGCCCTGATTCTGTTGCCCTGCAAGGCAGCGCCAAGCCTAACGCGGGAGGGAGGGATCTTCTGCCGCCCCCTTTTGACAACGCAGCCTTTCTGCAGAGAGGGCAAGGAGTGCCAGAGCAACGTGACTCTTGACCGCGCATGGCATTTCACTTGCGCCCGCACGCCTTTGCTGCCCTCTGATGCTACGTCGAGAAAGCAAACGGTCGCAGTCTGCTTCTCGTCCTCGTGCTGCATGTAATACTATTTCCCCGAGATGCTGCCACCAAGCCGTGTCCCGTGGACCCTCTCCCCCTGCTCGCCCCCTCTTCTGTTTGTTTCCCGTCGTGGTAAGAGTACGGCTCTTGGTGGGCGGCAGGAATCCGTCCATGCTTCCGTAGCCGTCGTGGACAAACTGGCGCGTTCATACGGTACTCGGTGACGTCTTGTTTGGGCAGCTGCCGGTAGGTACGGAAAAGGTTAAGCACCGGGGTTTCTCGCCAGGGGTCGGCAGACGCTGGACAACTACCGTTTTTCTTTTTTTTCACCAGCGGGCCACTGGCCTGCGCACTGCGAAAGAGCTTTGTCACGCTCCACCACGGCTTAAAGCCGACTTCTCACGGACGTCTTGCCTAGCATGGATTCAATAATACATGATCCGAAGACGGCCCGCCTGTAAAAGCCGTACTTGATCGAAGTGCCATGCCTTGGTTGTCGTTCTTGGCGGAAGGATCTAAAGAGGACTCCCCGCGCGCCAAAAAAAAAACAAAAAAAAAACAAAGAAAAAAACAAAAAAACACAGCGCCAAGTGAGGCAAAAGAGGTGAGCGACGCAGCCTGCAAATGCATGCAGTCGGCGATTTCCGAGCCGATCCTGGAAAAGCCCGCGTGTCCCCATCAGGCCTGCCAGCTGTGCAGAGTCGGATATAGAAACAAACAAGAGGGGCTCGTTCCCCCGATATCTACTAGATGATAAAGATGGCATTCTTCGGATTGGACAGGACGAAGGGGACAGGAGGGTTGCCGTCGGTTGTATGCTGTAATACTACAGGATGGGTAAGGGATCGCCGGTTGCTGCGCCACCGCGGGGTTGGATTTGTTTCTTTGCCAACCCTTCGCTTTCCTGCTTG
This sequence comes from Stachybotrys chlorohalonatus IBT 40285, assembly GCA_000732775.1. Lineage (NCBI taxonomy): Eukaryota > Fungi > Ascomycota > Sordariomycetes > Hypocreales > Stachybotryaceae > Stachybotrys > Stachybotrys chlorohalonatus. Next base: position 2,866 of record KL660627.1, on the reverse strand, counting down.
GTGTGCAGCTGCAGCATCGGACGGCCCTCCTCGTGATAGACTGGGGGGCGAGGGTGGGTGACGACGGACGACGGACGACGGACGACGCCAAGGTCACGTTGTACGAGCTGGCTTGGGGACTGTTGCGGCCGATGCCACAGTGGCATTTGGCACCGAGTCTTGTTTCCCACGCGCCGCAGGGCGTGGCTGGTTACACAGGCGCATGGCAGGGTTGCACCAGCGCCTACAGCCAGCCGAGCCACGCGTAAGCCATCTACCACCACTCAGCGGTCCCTCGCACAGATTTGTAGCAAGCTGTAGATCCAGCGGGCCCAGCGTTCGCAGTACTTGGTCCATCTTTCCTTGCACTCTGTTCCGCAGATGGCAGTTCGCCCGCTGTTTTCATGAGGCTGATGCCGCTAGCCTTGCATGCAACTTGCTGACAAGCCGCTGACGGAACCGCGTTTGTCCCCGTGGGCTAGCCTTGGGGGCCTAATGCAAGCCCGTACATGAATGTCTGGTCAGGTGCAGCAAGGACAGCCCATCCAAGACACAGAGGGGGATGCCTTTCCCGCTGGACAAAGGGAGAAGGAGGGTGTGCGTGCAGATCCGCCCTTGGGCCGCTCGTCATGTGCACACTGGCCAAAGTCGCTACCCTGTGAGACATCATCGACTGCCTCGTTCCCTTCTGCGGGTTCCGCATCTAAAACCCGCTACGGGACAAATCTCCGGCGCTTGGCGGTCGTTGAAGCGACAGAGAAGATGCGATTCGTTTCCCGCTAGATGATGCGGCTTGTGGGATATGAGCCGACGCGCACTATTATCCTCCAGCCCTGCGACCGCCGGGGCGGGGCGGGGCCGTCGACCTCTGTCGGGGATGGCCCCGGTCCCCTTCTGCTTCGGCCTGACTCTGTCTGTATCCTGCTTCAGTCTTGCCACCGCAGCGCCGACTAACAGGAGACGGGCTGCCGCCGAGGGTGGTGGGGCGTGCGTCATCTAATGGGCGCATGTCCCGCAGGGCTGTGACATCTTAGATCCAGCATCGTCAACCGGTGCTGGGTGACGGTGAGGTTGTCTCTGGCCGATGGCATGTCTGAAACCCCATCTGCGCCGGTCCCTTGGGGAAAGTCCACTTGGGCGACCTGGCGTGCTCACTTTAGTCACCAGCACGATGCGCTTATACAAGGATGCTGCCCTGGTGAAGCGGTTGACGCCCCACGGCAGTCGGCGCAGGCCCAACGGTCCTTTGACGGGTATAAAACAAAAAGTTCAATAATAGTAATCAATGCGATAGTCCATCGAGGCCGTTTCAAGCACGCCAAACAGACATCAGACCAGACTCGTCGTACACGCGCTGCAGGTA
>KL660623.1:67885-106846 GCA_000732775.1 Stachybotrys chlorohalonatus IBT 40285 | reverse complement strand
GACACATGCTTGTCTGTGACATAAGCTTATCATGTACGTTACCTGACTTTGGTAAAGCCAAAAAGATGCTTGTTCAGAGGGTTGTGCTTGTGCGCCTTCCGAATCAACAGCTGTTTAGAAATAAAATCAACGAACATATCACTGCCTGGCTGCACAATTAGGATAACACGCATTTTCCACCCTACAATCAGAAAAATGTTTCCATTGGAAACCGTGGGTACTAGGAGAATGTCATAAGATTCACAAACACATACTTACTTACACCTTCTGGAAACTCCTAAGCTTGCATTTCTTTTCTATCCTGGACAGCCAAAGGTCGTTGGGTTTACTAGCAAGCACTACTCCCGATTGCCGTCCTGTCATTATGCTTGTGCGCAGTGGGCATTCAAAGAGGGTGATTTCGGCCATGTTTTCCAAGAACCAGAATATGCAGAGCCACAAATCCGGCGCTCGCTACCTAGATAACTTCGGCTACGTATGGAGCATTGGACAAGAATCTCAGCGGCGAAAAAGTGCTGAGAATCGACGCGAGCAATTTGGGGAGTTATCGTACACAGTAGAGGTGTAGCAAACAACCCTATTAGCACTGGGCGCAAAGCAAGGAGAAGAATTTTAGCGTGATACTCCCAAGGATATTGAACAATCGACGTTGCTCGCTAAGCAGTTTCCTACAGCGGAAGCTTCGACATCCACTTTATCTAAGGTACATCGAGGTCCACTCCATCACACAATACGTACCCTAGAGCTCTTTGCTTCTATGGCGTCAAAGCGAGGGACGTTGCATTGTGGTTCACTCAATGAAACCGGTTGACGCTATTACACCTCGTAAGAAAAGAATCAAGCATCTTTTCAACTGTTTTTGACTGTTTTCAATTTCTTGAACCGAAAATATCACTTCAAACTGATTGGTGATAACTAATGGTCTTAGCGGAATTTGCAAGGATCTTGACATCCAGCCGATGTCTGTCGGATCTAAACGCCAGCAAACGCGGCCATCCTGCTGGGGCTGATCAGCCGGAAGCTCTTGCTGTGCCGTGTCAGGGCATACTAACAAGGGTGAAATCCGCTCGGAGTAAAACCAGCCATAGTCTATAGGACACGTTGTTGGGGCATAGCCCCCAGTTGGCCGCAATGCTGAGCCCTTCCACGTTTGTACTCCTGGCAGGAAGAAGCTAAGAAGAATAAGAAGCGGACAGAGGATCTCCATATCTATATCTAGAAGTGAGGTAGTGGAATCCTCAGGGAAAATTTCCTCGTGCGACTTCGAAAGGCTTGCTGGCATGAAACATGCTCGCTCCTTTTCGTGCCCGTGATCAAATGCCAAGAGTAAGACCAAGACGAAGAGGGGAACTCGATAGGTATAAGAGGCAGTTTTCTTTCTGCTTCTTTCCCTCACTCGTGTTCACTCCGGGCCTGTATAGACAGTAATACCATATCATCATAGACGTCGAAGACTGCGACAATGGTCAACCCAACTGGTAAGTGACATGTGGAAATACTGCTTCGTGTACTAACGGCAGCAGGTGCCTTGCGCATTGCCGCAGTGTTGTTTCCCCAGTTCACCTCCCTGGACGTCTTTGGTCCTCTAGGCGCCATGAACTCCCTTTCGCTAAGGTTCCCTATGAGCATCTCTGTCTTGTCACACAACATGGACCCCGTCAGCATCGACCGAAACATAATCAACGGCGTGTCCGTCGGCGACCGCGCCAACACTGCGTCGCCCTACTTTACAGAATACGTCCTCCCTACCCACACGTTCGACAACGCCCCCGAATTTGACGTTCTCTTTGTCCCAGGCGGGTCAGGTACTCGCAATAACACTGCTACCCAACCCGCCGTGGACTGGATGACCAGAGTCCTGGGTGATTCCGAAGAAGACTGGCCTCAGTATGTTCTCTCCGTCTGTACCGGCGCCGCATTGCTCGCCCGCACCGGCAAGTTTGGCGGCAAGAACGCCACCACAAACAAAGCGGCCTTCAACTGGGTCAGGTCGGTCCAGGGCGCAGAAGACATCAACTGGATTGCCAGAGCCCGCTGGGTCGTCGATGGCAAGCTTTGGTCTAGCTCCGGCGTCAGTGCTGGCACGGACATGACCCTGGGTTGGATCGAGCATCTGCATGGACGAAACCAGAGCGAGACGATGCGGGTCATGATGGAGTGGAACAAGCTCGAGCAGGAGGATGATCCGTTTGCTGATTACTACGGACTCAGGTGAGAGTGGCTCTGCAGTCCAGCTCGATAATGGTGTATACTTACGTGCGAGACTAGGGATGATCGCCCATCATGCGGCAAGATCTAACTCTCCCGCGAAAGGGCTGCATCTAACTGGTAAGATTTGAGGACTTGACGGAGAGTCCAGCTTATGGATAATGTGCTTTTTCTGATGCGTTCACGTGCGCTAGCTCTTGTGGCTGGAGTCTGCCTTTGGAGTCAATATACAAGGTGTCTTCTCCTTGTCCCCTAGTCCATATGCATTCACTAAATCCTCAGGGACGAATTGTTTTGTCCCACAACAAAGCTATCCGTTAGTTGAATGTCTAACACACTCTTTCCAACGTACACCTCATATGTACCGCTCTGCGCGACCCAGTGTTGAGTGTTAACGTCCCAAGTACTGATATCCCTCCTTGTGAGTGGGAAGGTAAAGACAACATCGCTACCGATGTCGATTAGCTGCTTATGGAATCCACGAAGCACCTTCTTGGGACCGTTGGGAATGCCAAGATACAGCTGGGCAACTTCTGCAGCCGCCACGTCGCCCACGTTGGTCACGGTCACACGGACCTCAGCAACCTCGTCCCAGAGAGACGCAATGCCGCCTGGAAGCACATGGTCAACATTGGGAGGTAGATAGGACAGCGTGGCATTTCGATTGATGTAGACTTCCAGGTTTGAGTACTTGAATTCCGTGTAGGTGAGGCCAAAACCGAACTCGAAGCGGGGCGTGATGCTGTATTGATCAAAATGCTTGTAGTCAATGTAGACGCCTTCCGTAAAATTCGATTGCGGGTAGTATGGAGTCTCGTCGCTGGGGAAGTCGGGATCGAGAGTAACACCATAATCCGACTCCTGCTTGGCCACAGTGTACGGCAGGCGTCCGGAGAAAGATTGCTTGCCGTACATGACCTCGACAAGTGCACGGCCCGAGTCTTGGCCGGGCAAATGGCCGAGCACAATGGCGGTCACGTTGGGGTGGTCGTAGAAAGCTTCAACCAGACGGACACCGGCGGCGTGGATAATGACCATGGTGTTGGCGCACTGCGAGGCAACGGTGGTGACGATGTTGTCGGAGTAGGCGTCGGTAAGGTTCTTACGGTCCCAACTCTCTGAAGCCTGAGCGTTGATGAAGACAAGGCAAGCTTCGGAAGCCTTGTTGACGATCGGAGCAGGATCCTGCACGTTCCACGCCAACATGGTCCCATCTTCGTAAGCCTGTCGCCGGAAGGCATCCAACGGCGCATCCACGTTATCGCCAATCGACGCACCAGAGCCACCGCCCGTAGTCATAGTCCCATTCAACGCAATCGCCGGTCCAGTCTCCGTCTGCTCCACGCTCGACGAGAAAAGCCAGTCCAGCATCTCATTGGTAAACGTCGAGCCATTCAAGTGCTGGTGCGTCCCGGTCAGGCCCATCTTCCACATGTTGAAGCCGGCCGCCTCGGCAGAGTGGCGCATGTTGGCCACGGCGTCGTAGCCGAAGATGGAGAGGAACTTGGGCTTCCTGAGGGGCAGGGCGTGGTCGACGTTCTTGACGAGCACGTGGCCCTCGACTGCGCCCTGGAAGATGGTGCCGCGGGAAGATGGGTCGCGGGCGTCGGTGAATTCGTGAGGAAGAGTGAGGTTGACGGGGATGCCGATGCCTGGCTCGAAGTCTGCGAACCGCCAAGTGGCCGCCACGACACGAGTGACCATGTCATCTAGACGAGCCTCGCTGACGGAGCCGTTGCGGACCATCTCAACCAGCATGCCATCCTGCCACAGCGGAGCCACCGGCATGACGACATCGAGACCGGCATTTGCACTGCCAACACCGCTCTTGTGCTCAAACCAGTCGGAGACCACAAATCCCTCGAACGCCATCTCCTCCTTCAGGAAGCCGTTGAGGACCTTGGAGTTCTGGCACGAGTAGCTGTTGTTGACGCGCTGATACGCACACATGACTGAGCCAGCACCGGCGCGGATGGAGTCGTAGAAGGGCCAGAGATACAGCTCGTGCATGGTCTTGTCATCGATGTTGGACGACACCGAGGCGTTGTGGCTGTGGATGTTGGAAGGGTCGTTTTCGAACTTCCGGGGGGCTTTGCGGCTGGTCTCCTGCTCGTTGCCGACAATGTGTTTGACACATGCCATGACCGACTTTTGCAGGCCGACGGTGGTCTCGTATGTTATCATACCGGAGAGGTAAGGGTCGTTGCTGGGCGCTTCCCAGTTCCTACCACCTTTGGGCACTCGACCGAGAGGACCGGGAGCAGGACCGAGCGCGACATTGGCTCCCTTACGCTTGAACTCCCGGCCCATGTGCAGAGCACGGTCGTAGGCAAGTTGGCGGTTCCATGAAGCCCCAACGTGCAGCGCGGCAGGGTAGGCGTTGGTACCCTCGGTGCCGCCGACGCCGTTGCCGGCATTGTTCAGGCAGAGACCCTTGAAGCCTAGGCGGGGAACACTGCCGAGCCTTCCGTTGCAGCCGTTGACGGGGGCGTCGTAGCCATAGGTTAGGTTGACTTTTTCTTCCATGGTCATCTGGGACACGAGGTTTCTGGCGTAGGCGTGGGCCTCGGCCCAGTCACCTCGACCACGACTCTTGGCTGCATGCATATCAGTTGAGGAAAGTTCGCGAAAACCCATGTAGCATATGAGAGCAGCTAAGACGTTTGAGAAAGCACTTACGTGAGGGGTAGACTGGCGGAGATCGGCCATAGCTCCAAAAACGCTCGAGTTCCTTGAAGTAGGCATCGCTGGTGTTGTCTTGTGCAATGGTGGTACCGGCCAGGCTGACGGACGCCAAGAGATATAGCTTTATGATTCCAACCATGATGTCCAATGTTCAAACGTCAGAAGCCCGTGAACATCAGAAGACAAAGCTCCAAAGAGGGTTGGATCACCGCACCTATTTATGTGCTGCTGGTTGCTGTCGACTCGATCAGAACACTTTCCAAGTTCCACCACCTCAGCCCACTCGATTTACCAGCCCACACTCATCATCGCATCTTAAGCTCACAATAGAAGTGCCGTCTCCAGATTCCCCATGTTCAAGAACCCCTCGCCATGGCTTGGGGAAGCTTATCGGGGCGTTTCGGCAAAGAGCCGACAGGCTTAGTGCTTCTTGGCTTCGTAGACTTCATGTGGGGTACATCCAATCCATTCCTTGGGCGCCCATCGGGAAGAAACCACATGGTGTACAGCCGTGTGATTTCGTCCAGTAGATTTCTGTTCAAACCGGACATGAAATCTCATAATGCCAGAAGTACAAGGACAATATTGTCGAATGGTCTTCGTTTTAAACTCTATGAGATATTACAGATCAGAATGTCCTTCTTCCAACCATAACTTGGTTTTCGCCATCCATCGGATAATGTCCAAATGCTTCCCATGCCGTGTAATATACAGCCTCTGAAAGAGAGGTCATACAAGGCGCCATCTTCTCTCACCTCACCTACCATCCCCCCGCGTGGGTCGTGGGGTTTTCGGATCCTGGCCGTGCCATGACCGTGTCTTGGTTTTCTTGGTGAGACGGTCCGAATACATCCACCCTTCGCTCTCCAGCATGCGACTTTGACATCAATACAAGAAGCACTAAGGCCCTGTGCATGAGACCCTGCATCCGCTTCTCTATCCCTGGCCCTGAACACTGTTTTCGATCGACGCCACTCCATATATCTGAGGGTGCAGGAACACATTATGTATGCTTCGCTGGGATAATCTCCCGCACTTAGAGCAAGCCACACCTAGACAAGCCACTCATGACAGCGCCAAGGTCCAGACTTGGTTTGTGGGGTGAGTCTTGGAGAAATCACCTGGAGAGGTGTGGATCGCAAAGGCAACCTCCATCCGCCGGAATGGAGCTCCTCCACCAGGCCAAGACCGTGATAGGACCGAGATATCGGGCGATATGGGTCTATGCTTATTCCCGGGTTGTGATCTTCGTGTTCCGGCTCTTGTCGAGATAGCTCATACAGTATTGTGTCCTGGAAGCAACTACGTAAATGGCTCGGCTTGTCGTTCGAATCTTGAGCAAGGACAGGGAGGTGGCCTGCATGCCCTGGCTTACCTGGTCAGCGCTGCGACATTGCAGGCTTGTTTGGAGTCCTTGACAGTTATTTATCCTCGCAACTCCCGCGTTCTAGCCAGCAATGCTGACAGCACCTGGGCACAAGCCTCTAAGCTCGCGCTTTCATGCTTCCAATGCCCAATCATGTCTAGCGCCTTCTCCACCGCCATGATCGCATCGCCATACGAGCACAAGGAACTTCTAACGTCACTTATAGGCGACACAATCATCTGCGTACTGCCGCCCGGGCTAGTGTGCTCATTCGGTGTTCCTGCTCCATAGTCCATACGCTCGTACAGCATCGGAGTATTACAGGCACTAAGAATAGTGAGAGCCACAGTCCAAAGATTCCTCCCAAACAGCCAGGTACCGTAGTGACGCTCCGGACTCGGACTCTGGCTATGGATGAATTGTAGCGCGTGCGTCAAGTAGGTCTTTGCTCCTCGTAGGAGCACCCGTTGCTGGTATTCTTGGACAATGCCGTTGGTGGGAAGCTGCGCAAGGAGGGAGATGAAGGGTCGAAAAGTGATTAATCGAAGTTGGCACTCTCGGTTCCAGAGGTACTTTGACATGGCTTGCGGGTTGATGTCGGCGAATGCCGGCAGCGGAGAAGTTGAGGTGTTGTTTGCGAGCAGCTGCACACTTGTCTTGAAGTTTTCAGGTAGTGAGTTCGACCTGGAGGCAAGTATCAGAGGTCTGGGTAGCCGACAGACTTTGTGAGCGTAGACGATCAAGGGCTTACCATTCGTCGATTTGTCTATACAGCTCACAAGCAACACTGTACAGAGAGACAAGATGAGCAACCTCGGGTGTTAAATCCCTTGGCTTGTTTGTTTCCACTGGAAGCCGGGACGATTTGATAGGAGATGTGTTCCCCGAGTACATTTCATCCTTGATCCGCTCGATAAGCCGTCGGCTTGATGTTTCCGCAAGGTAGTAATACCATGTCCTGGAACCCAGTGTAGGGTCAACGCCGGGCCATGAAAATGGTTCTGTGTTGGGGTGTGGCAGAGTAGAAGCCTTCATGAAGGCAGTTAAACTACTTGTTATATGAGCAGGACTATGAACTTGCAGTTCTTCCATCAGTTCTAAGTGCATCTTGGACACTGTCCAAAGGACTCGGTGTCCGGAGGTCGACTCTTTGATGTCGGGGCGTCTGCATCTCGGTCAACGGATTCATCATCATGAAAGGAAACAAGGAATAACACACTTGAACAAGGCCTTTTCCGCCATTAGCGTCGCTGTATCGATGACCTTCCACGCTTTCCAGGGCTTGAGAGTCCACATGTAGTAGCTGGCTAGGAGCAGCTGTGCCTGCAGGCTCTTGACGAGACTGTCCTGTCCAAAGACGGCGAGTCCGGCAAAGAGCAGAGCCCGTTGTAGGTGTATGCTGGAGGGAAAGAGGGATGTCCGAGCACTGCTCATCGTTGCGACTTCCCCCAGCGCCAGCGCCAAGAAGAAGATGGTTAAGTCCGAGGGCTGCAGAACTTGTGCGAGAATATCCACTGTAGGCAATTGTCCGTTGGTAGACTGCGTCGTTTGACCCGCCGTTTCCATCAGATACCGCAAGTAATTTACGTCCAGGATGGGGTACCTGCTGTGGACGAGTTCGATGTAATTCTTTACCAACATGTCGATCGTGGTCAGTGCAAAACCGTCCTGCTGCTGGAAGATACTACTAGCATCACACTGCACATCCGTCGCAAGGTCCTCAAGCATGATGGTAGGGCTGATTATCACGGGGAGTATCCCGGTCTCGGAGGCTTGCGCGTCGTCAACATCGCGTCGAAAGCGCGTCCAGCTTTCGCTCGTGGCAGCGTCCTGGATATCGAAGATGGACTTCCAGGTCATGACCCGATCCCCATTCATCCATATTTCACCACCACCCCTTGGCTTGAACCCATCGCCGCAGCCATCTGCGGTGGGCTTGGTAGGGGCCTGCAACTGTCCTAGAATGTTCTCCTCGACTCGCTCCAAGCGGTCCAGGATCAAGAGAGAGGCAGAGTCCAGCTTGCTGAGGTCGCTCCCCGGGTAGTTGCAGTCGGCACCAGAACCGATGCAGAAGCCGCACTTGGGCCGCTGGTTGTCGCACCGGGACTTCCGGGCGCGGCATGTAAGACAGGCCTGGCTGGCACGCTTCCGTGCGTACTGCGCGCCGCTGCGGCTGGGCGGGGGGCGCCTCGAGACGGTGCCGGAAGCAGAGCCGCCACTCATCGTGACGCGCGGCGTTGGCGAGGTCCGCCAGACGTCGATTGGTGTCGACTGGTGATGCCGTTGGGTTGCCAAGGGGAAGTTGGGCACCAAGATTCATCTTCGAAATGAACAGCCTCCAGGCCATGTCATATGTCATGGGTATCAGGATTCCAAATAGGCATAGCCTCGACCGTGTCCAAACAGGCCGTCGATCGCTTCGAGAAGCTAAGGGCATTAGAGTTTGTCCTTGCATCTCTGTTGGGGTGGTTTCATTGGCTGGCCGCGGCCAAGCCTTGCCTCTGCTCCTGCACCTGTAATTTTGGCAGCAGGAACCTAGTGCTGAATTTGACCTCGAAGGGGAAGGAATACCCGCAGCAAGTGCGGTAGAAAGGCCTACCCTAGATTAAGTTGTCGCCCCATCTCGATTTGTCCGCGATAGCTGGGCGATGGAATGGGCCCGTCTTCTGACGGATGTGAGCTTCGTCGAGGGCGTGGTAGACATTTGAAACCATTCAAGTTCCCTTCATCTTAGATGCAGATCGCAGAGCTAGCAGTCAGAAGTCAAAGGGTCATGAAGGCCGAAGCAATCATAAGGGGAAGACCACAGAAGGTAGCGATGAATAGAGGGGACATCCTCCACTTCAAGTCCTGAAAGGGTGGGATGGGGGGTTCAGCAAAATTTACACAATAGAAACGTGATCATTGAAAGATTGAAAGGGTTCTGCGACTGTTAGTTGTAGCAATCTCTGCATTCGTATCATCATCCATGCGCTGGCTGTTAATGAGCTTACTTTCGGATTGCTGAGGTTGTCGTCAACAGTGAACTTGCCATGAGCACAGAAACCCCAAGTTTGGCTGCATTTTCAGCGCAGGCAGCTCTGCTTATGATGACCAGAATGAATCTTTGTCGAAATCGATTAACGGCAGGGGTTTAAATATGATAACCAACTTGGTAGAATTGATTGTGAGATAGTGCGGGCGTTCAGAGGCTTTGTTATCCGTAGTCCCGGCACGATGTCCAATCATAGCTATTTTCTTATGGGTAAACATTTTAAGTGGCTTCATAGATAAAACGGCTTTCGAGCCATGAGTTTTATCGACTATCCATAAGCAGAATGTGATGATCTAATCAAGCTCGTTACCTAGCTTGAACTCCAAGTCTGTTCCAAGACTTCTTCCCGCAACACAGAATACAACATTTGATCCATAACTTCCCCATCCTTATCAACAGCCCTCCTCATCCTACCCTCTAGCCGAAAGCCAGCCTTCTCTAGCACGCGAGCACTTCCTGTGTTATCAGCAGCCACTTTCGCCTCTAGCCTAATCACATGATTGAACTGTTTAAACGCCCACTTGACAAAGGCTGCTAGGGCTTCTGTCGCGACGCCCTGACCCCAATGCTGCTCGCCTAGCCAATATCCCACCTCCATGGTGCGGTGCTCGATGTCGGTTCTGGGCTTCAGCCCAATCCCGCCGATCAAGACTTGGGTGTCCGGACGGCAGATTGCGAAATCAAGTAGAGGGGATGAGGCTTTCGTGAAAGCGATCCAACCCTCGGCATCCTTGATCGTGTACGGATGCGGGAATGCGTTGCGCATGTACCTCGCAATCTTGGCATTGTTGGCTTCCTTGGCGCTGACCTGTGCATCGTCGTCATAGTAGGGGCGGATGACGCATTTGCTAAGACGCAGAATGGGAGCAGGGACTGTGGCAGCGACGCCTTCAAGGTTTTCCTCTCTAGACTGCATTCTAACTACTTTAGTTGTAGTTTGAGTGGTAAAAGATTACTGTGGCAGTGCAGCATGAATAGACTGCGAGGGCTCTCACATATCATGCAAAAGGTCAAAGTGACCTACGTGAGTCACGAGTCAGCAGCCAATGAGGTATACCACAAGGCCACCCCGCTATTATCACCCTAACAGAATTGAACTACGCAGTGCATGAGGTTTGCTAAGACTAAATCGTGGAATGCTGTCAAGCTCCAAGGTTTCTATATATGTACTTCAATGCCGCGGTTTCTCTTGTGACAAAGATGGAAACCGAGGCGTTGGATTTTACGTTAATTGCACATACATACGTAAGCTTCATGAATGTTGAGTAGGTGCCTAACAGTACCTGTTCTCTTTCCTAACGCACCACGAATCTAGGGCTTACTTAAACATGGTCTCTGTCATTATGGACAAAGGGAACTGGAGGGAACATTCAAAGCAATTACAAGATTTTGGGGAAATTTTCGCAAATACTGTACCTACCGTCAGCTCATTGTTGGAGGCGAAACAAGGGAGCATCATTGGAGGATTTGCACTGTAGGCTGTACGCTTCGTCACTGTCCAGCAATGAATTTCTTGTTGACGCCAGTCCTATTCTGTACGTCCAGAGCGATGCGTTTTCAGATACCAAATTCTTATGTTGGGTCACATGCAGTCAAAGAATTGAAACAATTTATCAAGTCAATGCAAAAGCGGCCATTGTAAGAAGTTTAGAGAGTCGCGCCAACAGACCATTTTCCGGCCTCGCAGTGGATCCCAGAGGTATCCAATTCTGGAGTGCTTGTGACGTCCTAACGAAACTTGGGATGGCGCAGATGAATATTTAAATGGTTCATCAATGTATGGTAAAGAGGGACCCGGTTTACTATTTTTAACCTAGGGAATAACTCCACAATGAGCCTACGTCGGTGACAGTTGAATGGGCGCCATGGCTGGGTTCTTTTGGGATAGAGCTCGTGTTACAGCATCTAACAAAACCCATCAACAGGCGTTTTCCAGCTTGGTCGAGCCATTTCTGGTGACACGAAGGCGAAGCTACTGAACTGTCTTTTAACTTGTAAATTCTTTGTATTAACAAGCCAAGGTGTCTACAAACCTGGCTTTCTAGTCCCTCATCGCCCACCAAGAAAATAAGTAGAGTCAAATTGCCGTGGCGATCCAACCTAGACGAAATTATAAAAATGTGTAGGGGAAAAAAGCCCCCTCACAAATTGCCTCGATCAGCCTGCTCTCGCTCAATAGCCTCAAAGAGCGACTTGAAGTTGCCAGCACCGAAGCCCTCAAAGTTGTTACGTTGAATGATCTCAATGAAGACGGTAGGTCGGTCAATCAGGGGCTTGGTGAACAACTGGAGGAGGTAACCGCTCTCGTCGTAATCAATCAGAATATTCAAACGCTCAATGGTGTTCAGGTCCTCCTGAAGCTCCCAGTTGCGCTTCTCCTGCTTGAGGCGCTTGCGGATGGTTTCGTAATATGTAGGGGGGATGCTGATAAACTCAACACCACGGGACCGGAGAGAGGCGACACAGGTGACAATATCCTTGGTGAGCAGAGCAATATGCTGCACACCAGGACCTGAGTTGAATACAACATATTCCTCAATCTGGGACTTCTTCTTTCCGGGTGCCGGCTCATTAATGGGCATCTTGACCAGGTTGTTGGAGGAAGCCATGACGATAGAGCTGAGGGCGGAGTACTCGGTGCTGATCTGGTTGTCATCGACGGACCAGAATCGGTGGAAGCCTAGGCATTTCTCGTAGAAGTCGCAGGCATTGGTCATCTCGTCCCAATCCTGGTTACCGACGCAGTGGTCGATGCGGCCCAGAGGCACATGAGGGAGGGCAATGTCGGATGCAGCCTTCTCAACCGCGGCGCGGAAACCAGGCAAGAAGGGTCCATCATAGTTGTCACGGTTGATGAGCGTGTGCGTGGTGTCGCCGTATGTCTGGATGACCGCCGTGGTGACGCTACCAAACTGTTTGTCCTTGATGTCTCTAGGGGACTGGACAGCAACGGCAACTCCCTGCTCAACAGCGTAGTTGTAGATACCAGCGACATTGTTCACCTCAAAGGCGACATCTTTGACGGCATCACCATGCTTCTCGAGATGCTCGTGCATCTCAACCAAGAGGGATTTCTCTTCCTCGGTGATCGGCTCATCGGCAGGCAGGTGGGTAGCAGAGCGGATGGGTGAGGTCAAAACGAAGCGAATATCCTTGTTGGCAACGACGTATGAGGCAAAGTAGCGAGATCCAGTCTCAAGGCCACGGTAAGCAATAGTCTTGAAACCAAACAGCTTGTTGTAAAAGGTGGCAGCTTGCTTAGCGTTGCCAACCCACCAAGTGACGTGGTCGTAGCTGGTGAAATCGCCAGGCGGGCCGGAGAGGACAGGGAGGCTGGCGAGCTCGGGCGAGCTGGCCAGGGAGGCGTCAAGGACTGACTCAGCCGAGTGCTGGCGCATCGGGATAGCCGAAGGAGCCATTGGAAAAATAAAATTACGCTGGTTGGGAAGTGCTGAGTTGTTCGATACGCCTGCGGGATGAGCTGTCAGTGTGCGTTGCGAGACCGGGACGGACCCATCTTACTGTTTAAGGACGAGCGCCCAGTGCTTTGATCATTCCAGATTGTCTTTTAAAATGGCGCCGAAGAAGGGTCAGGAAGCACAACAAAAAAGGCGCTGCCGAGCAAAGGGGTTGAAGTAGCCGCGTAATCAGGAGATGCCCTGCACTGAAGATGGAGCATTGAGCAGTTGGACACTTCTTTATAACAAACGGCCTTGGCGTGAACCATGACATTATCCCAGAAGCTAATGCCGAAATGATCGAGATGAATGTAATTGCCGTGACTTAATCTGCAGTTGGCTGAGACAAGACACGAGGTCCAACTCGGTCCTAAACCCGCAGCTTTTCCTGGGCTGACGCTGTCCTTGCCTCATCTGCATGCCACGGTTCACGCACTGGAACTCGGTTCTAAATTAGTAGGGATGCCACGCCTCGTGGGTTGGAACATGGATGGAACATTGACACGGTAAACTGGAACTTTGGTGGGTTTTACGAGAGAATTCAATATTCGATATTATCGAAATGTGGCCGAGAGGGCGGGTTTCCCTCAATTTCCCCTGCCCAGAATCCTCCCTGGCCAACGAATTAGCTGGTCTATATTTATCACGTCTTTCGCTGACCTCTGCCATCAACGAACCAGTTCCAACAAGGTCCATGACGAGTCACTTACGCGCTGATAAGCTTACTGTTTGAAACCACCGCCGCCATGCTCAAGTACGCAGCCCACCCCGTCGTCCGCTCCATGCTGCTGGCGCCGCTTGGACTAGCCCTCGCGCAGTCCCCCAGCGCCGACGACGTCCGCAGCGACCTTCGGGCGCTTGCCGAGGCGTTAAGGTGGCAGGGCAGCATGGGCGCCACGTACGGCGCCATCCTGGACCAGGCTACCGACGCCTACGCTACCGTCTCTTCAGTCTCCGAAGACAGCAGCTTCGCCCCCCAGGCGCAGCTTGTGCGCGAGAAGCTCGAGCTGCTGATGGTGGAGAGTCAGCACTTTGTCGACGAGTCATCGGATCCGGCCTATGTTCCGGATCCGTTGGAAACCCCCGAATATCTCACCGCCAACGTGGACGAATGGAGCTACGCCGTCACCGTCATGAGCAACAACCTCGAGGAGCCCGTCTGCGAGGTCGTCGCCGACGTGGCGCCCGTTCGCGCCCTCAACATTACCAGCGCCGCCACCCCGGGTACGGAGTTCCAGGACGCTGAGACACTGCCCGTCATGGTTGTCATTCCTACCGGCTCCTACACTGCGGGCGCCACTCCCGAGGAGCACGAGCTGTGGGGCGTGCCCGAGGACAAGCAGCACTTTGAGCGTCCTCAACGCCAAGTCACTATCTCCACACCTCTAGCATTCAGCCGAACTGAGGTCACGGTTGGCCAATTCAGGGAGTTCATTGAACGCACCTGCTACCAGACTCGTGGCGGTGCCCGCTGGTGGGACATCGATGCCGTCGACAACTTTGTCTTCAACGAGGCCCTCACCTGGGATGACCCTGGCTTCCCTCAGACCGATGACCACCCCGTCGTTGCCGTTACCCGATACGATGCTGAGGCTTACGCTGAGTGGCTGTCTCAGATCACTGGCGCCACCTACAGACTGCCCAACGAGGATGAGTGGGAGTGGGCCGCTCGTGGTGGTACTCAGGACGTCTTCTTCTGGGGTGATGAGCTCCTTGACGCCGTTAACTACGCCAACACCTACGACCTCACTGCCTCTCGCGTCAACAAGTTCCGTTGGCCCCCTATCAACATTGACGATCACTATCCCCACACCGCCCCCGTCGCCTCCTTCCAGCCCAACGGCTACGGTCTCTACGATGTGACCGCCAACGCCCGCGAGTTCATGGCCGACGACTGGCAGGCCGACCTCACCACCGCCGCCCGCGACGGCTCCAGACACGTCGGCCCCGCCCCTTTCCCTACCGTCCGCGGCGGCGCCTGGAACTACAACCCTCGCAACCTGCGCCTCAACTACCGCAGCGGCTACCTTTCCAGCGAGGTCGCCACCAATATGTTTGGCATCCGTCTCGTCAGAGAGCTGTGAATGGGATGATCTGGAAAGGTTTCTAGCAATGTAATCCTAAGCTTGACCGCCGGGTAAGCTCAAAAGTTCTGCATGGCTGAGTGCAGACGATGGCACATCCAAAAATTAGATTTCACTTTCCCCTTCAAGATAGACTTAGATATTGAATTTCTGTACTGGTAATATCATTCCACCATCATGAATTGTTGAGCCTCACCGTTTTACCCGTTGTGTCTGTCTTATTCTCAGTGGTATCAACGCTTGTGGTAGCGTCCATGGACTGGTATGCAAGCAGTAAGCTGTACATCGCGCGGTAGGGCTGTCCGTTGAGTGCTTATCTATGTGCAAGCGCCGTCGTGAGGTATGCAATCGGGTGCGCTATCGATGGCTCCCGAAACGAGCATCGATCGATCCAATCTATGAGTGAGACAACAGTGCCGAATTCTGCCTGGTGTCGGCAGTTTGCCAGCCACATCACCTAATCTAACCAAATATGCCGCATTTCTCCCATTCGCGTTAAGAATGTCCCCGAATTGTAAAATAAGCATAAGCAGATCTTTTCCAAAGTTGTCGTCATGCTCGAATCACAACGTCATTCCGTACTGCCAAGTGAAAAAGCTAAACAATAGGATGTCAGTACTGAGACGCGGTATCTCGGTTGTCACGGCAGCAACATGAGATGTAAATTCCAGTTTGTGGATTCCCATCGTCGATTTGACATGGAATGTTATGTAATGACTGACGCGGTGGTGTTTGACTGGGGTTTGTAGTACACTATATAGCTTTTGTTTACCATAAACAAAGACACCCAATAGTCTGGCCTACCCAAGTCTGAGTCGCGGAAACCGTCAAGCATCGGTTGCTCAACCTTCGCTCTTCTTGCTGTCCCTCCACTGTTAGGGCCTCATGTGTGCGTCTGGCCGCCGCGATGCTCATTACTCACAGCAAAGATCCTACCGTCAGTGAGGCCAGTCCTTCAACAGTAGAGTCGAGCAGTGATCAAACAACTGTCAACAGTGATGGCATAGCACCTACCATTCTCCATCGAAACGCCAAGTTCGAGGTGGTTCTATGCCCCGAAGACCAAAGACACCCTAAAAGCTGGTCGACTTTGTACCGCGCTTGGGTGATTGGGACAGTCTCTTACTCAGCATGGATTGTTGTACTGTATAGCACAAGCTATATGAGCTCCGTGTCTGACCTGGAATCAGATTTCGGAACTTCAGCACTGGACGCGACCATGGGCATGACCACTTACCTTATGGGTCTTGCGGTTGGTAGCCTTCTGAGCCCTCCCTTGAGCGAGCTCTACGGTCGCCGTATCGTGTATCTTGTTTCTCTGTCCATTTGGACGGTTCTGGTGATTCCTTGTGGCGTAGCCGAGAACTTTGCCACTATTCTAGCATCACGATGTTTTGGGTAAGTGATTTTCATGACACCTCATATTTTCAGTACTGATGACGTTTCATAGTGGTTTCTTTGCCGCCGCAATGGTAGCCAATGGTCCCGGTAGCATCGTCGATGTCGCTAGGCCACATGAACTTGCACTAGGGATGTCACTTTACAGCCTGGGACCATTCAGCGGGCCAGTGCTGGGTCCGCTCGTCGGTGGCATCGTGTTTGAGTATTTGGACCGAGAATGGACCAATTGGATTATTCTGATCCTAGGTGGCCTGGGAGTTGCTATGATGTTCACGGTGAAAGAGACGTACGTGCCGGTAATTCTGCAACGAAAAACAAGATTGCTGCGCGAGGAGACAAGTGACCCACGATGGTGGTGTCAGTATGACCGCGAAGTATCAGCTTTGGACTCTGTGAGGCAAAGTCTGAGTCGTCCCATCGTCTTGTTCCTCACGGAACCGATGGTTCTATTTATCAATTCATGGTAGGTTGCTCAGATCCTGCTTCTCTTCTACTTTGTGCGAGTCGAAGCTGACCCTGTGTAGGAATGCCGTCGTTTACGGTATTCTGTATCTCTGCTTCATCGCCTACCCGGTTGTGTTTACTGACCATCGCGGCTGGGGACCAACTCTCTCGGGGTTATCTTATATGGGAATCGGAGCTGGCATTGTGCTTGCTATTATCGTCGAGCCTTTCATAAGACGCTATTTGGATTCAAGGCCCTGTGATCCAAAAACTGGCAAGCCTCAGCCGGAAGTGGTTGCCATAGTCATGGCACTTGGGTCTCTACTGAGCCCTATAGGTCAGATTGGCTTCGCATGGACCTGTCTTCCGGCAGACATCCACTGGATCTTCCCAATCCTCTTTGGCATTCCATTCGGGGCTGGAAACACTCTCAGCTTCATCTACTCAAGCAGCTACTTGGCACGGTCGTACGGCATTTATGCAGCCAGTGCTTTGGCTAGCAATACGGTCATCAGAAGCATCTTCGGGGCCACTTTACCGTTAGCAGGAACGGAGATGTATACAGCCATGTCGCCTCAAATTGCGGGCACTGTGTGTGCTATCATGCTGGTGGCTATGATTCCTATTCCATTTGTTTTCTGGAGGTATGGCCATAAAATCCGCGAGAGAAGCAAGATCATCAGCGAAGTTGGGCATGGATCAAGCTAGGCAGCATGTTAAAATGAGTTTAGTCAAAATATGAAAATTACAAAAAAAGAAGAAAAGAAAAGAAAAGAAAAAGCGAAGCTTTCCAAGCCGCGTTGTCCATTAAGATAACCACTAGTCAGGCATTGTCTTCTAAAAATTCCCACTCTCGGGGCATGTTCGTAATAAAGATGCGGGAGGTATCGGTAAATGAGTTGGTTCTTGTATCTCGTAAAGCAGCGTGAAACTTCAATGCCGAAACATTTTGAATCGCAGCTGAACATGCATGGTCACGGACGTTTGTTTTCCGAAATGCTGGTATGCGAACCAGGTTGACCGAGCGACTTGTCACTGAACCAGTAATCCCAAGAAATTGTATGAGACACCATACCACCGAGCTTTCCCTTCCTGTGCAAAAAGAAACGAAAAGAAAGGGGGTGGATATCGGAAGGGGTTGACAGTTGAAGCTACCCTAGAGTTGCACGCACATGCATGGCGCGGCAAACTGCACTGTTCTTTCGATGTAGTACACTTTAATGCCCATTCGTTGATTACACACATAAAGCAAATGTGAAGAGACTCAATAAGTTAACAGTGTTAGTTTGACTTTGTAGAAATTATGATACGAGGAGGTTCAAATTTACAAGCATAAAGTAGGACTCCGAAGAATGCTGTATAACTTCAATGTTTTCTTATCCTCGTCTAATTCAGGAGGGATCAATGCGAACGGCCAATTTCGTGTACAAGTTACCCATGTCATGGTTTTTTTGGTCGAGAGCTCCTCATCTCCATAGCAATTTCCCTGCTCATGTGCACTCGACACACAATAGGCTATGTTGCTATTAGTAAGGGTTCAAGTGTCTACTTGGATATTGCGTGGTTGAAAACTACGCCCACAGTGCCGGATCACTTTTTCATGGCTCTGTCGACATCATCCACTCGCAACGGTAAGATTGCTGGATTTACTCCCGACTTATCATAACATAAAAAGGTAATTAATCTATTGCTACTAGAAATTGAGGAAACAATGTATGTGACTATCCATATTGACAGTTTTGTTCTACACCCCACCAACGCCGTATCTCTGCCCCTCGATAGTATCGAGCCTGTACTGGGGCGGCACCTCCGGCCAAGCATCAACTCCATCCTGGATCACCATGGACATACCGCCCATCATGTGGTTGGAGATGTGGCAGTGCAGCATCCACGGCCCAGGGTTCGACACCTCGTACCGCACCACCATCCAGGTAATCTCGCCGCGCGCCTGCGGCGTGTCAAAAGTGTCGCGCTGCGGCGGATTCTCCAGGTTGAAGTTCTGCGGCTCCTCTTCCATGGCGTCATCAAGTGATGCCCACCTGAAGCGCCCGGTGCCGCCGCCGAGGTAGTACATCTTGTTGCCGTGCTTATGGATGGGGTGAGGGGGAAGCGGGAACCTGGCGGCCATGAAGACGAGGTCGATCCAGGTGCCGTTGCGGGTTGTCAGAGTGACGTCGTCTCTGATGTGCGGAGTATCCAGCAGGATTGGTGTCTCATCCTCGAAAGCAGCAGGCATGAGGCGCGAGTTGTTCAGTGCCCAGAGATATGTAGCGCCGTCTCCACGCATGTTGACGATGTACAGCTCGTCAGCAGATTGAGGGATTTGGTGTGGTGGGAACGGCGCGGCATCAATCAGCTCAAAGAACTCCACACCCTGCTGTGCCGGCGTGCCAACGATATCTATGAACGCCCCGCTCTCATCATCGTTGCTTGCGCCGTCCTGCCTCTTACTGGGGCCGTCGACGGAAAGCAGAGCATAGCCCGTCAGCATCTGCGGTACACTGACCGAGTTGACGCGAATCCTGAAGTCACCAGGCTTGTCGGTCTTGACAAGCACCGAGTATCGCTCTCCGCTGGCCATTCGGATGGCCTGCACCCTCTGAGGCTCAATGTAGGACCCGTCCATGGCATAAACCCACATGTCGTGCTCGTCAATCGAAGCAGCCGACCGGATAAAGTTCATCGCGGCGATGAAGTCGATGGCGACCCATCGCTCTGCGCCCGTGGCCTCAGGCACGGTGATGACCTCGATCTCTGCGTCGGTTGGGTTACAGCCATAGAAAATGTGCTCAGGGATGGCGCTGGTGTTAATGGGGATTTCAGGATCACCAAGGACAAGGCCCATCACATCAGGAGGCAAGCATCTAAAAATGAGACATAGCAATTAGACGGCGTATCCGAAACCGACCGAGAAGCGCGGATCAAACTCACCCCTTGTCTGTGAAAGTGGAACCTTCCACACGGTCGAGGTTTTCGCGCTGGCCTTGGTTGATATGCGCCTCAATTTGCTCCTGCGTTAAGCATTGAACGCGTCCCTTGCCGTTGAATAAGATGGCATCGTAGCAGGGCATCTCCAGCGCCGCGTCAACAGTGATATCCCATTTGTCGTCCGAGGTCAAGTGCATCCAGTCGGTGATGAGCAGCGGGCGGACCTGCATCTCGGCTGCCTCCATTGCGAGCACTGCCAGTGGGTCATCGGAGATCATGGAGAATGGCTTGGGATCGCCGCGCCGCGGGTGAATGACTATGGGGCCCATGAAGCCATCCTCGATGTGGCCTCGGTAGTGAGCATGGTACCAGTAGCTGCCGTGTTGCGTCGCTTTGAATTCATGGATGAAGCTGTCTCCTGGGCGGATTGGCCGTTGAGTAACTCCCGGCACACCATCGGACCAGGGCGTGCCGTACATCTCGATCCCTGTGACATGGTAAGCATGCTTTGGGGTTTCAAGTATCTTCTCACGTGAGGTCCTACCATGGAAATGTATGGTGATGTTGAATGGCGAGTCATTTTGTACCCGAACCACGACCCAGTCATCCTGGTCAACTTCAATGGTTGGACCTGGCGTCTGTCCATTGATCATGAACATGTCCCTCGAGGCGCCTCCCACCGGAGAATATTGCCCCCAGGTAACATCTAGGCCGAACTCCCTTCGAAGTCCATACGGCTGCGCGAGCACCCCAAGCGCAAAAGGTAGTGCTGAGACAGCCCGCAAAAGCGACGTGATGCGACGAGCCATGGCGTGGCTATGTAACGGGGCTGCGAAGGGACGAAGTTGCTCAGCTCAGAGGGACGTATCCAGCGTTAACTGGAAAAAGGGCTTCTTGGGAACTTTGTATTTAATGGTTGCGGCACTTGTCACGTAACAGGGCCGACTCTCAATCGCAGGCACTGGCCGGACTGAGACAGGATGGGTTTGTTTGGGAACGAGCCGCGCTATTGACCAATTGTAACCCTGAGCAACCTAGGCAAGTAGCATCACGACGTGTTCGCATGGCCCGTGGTATTCCATGGCCCGAGACGCCAGACCTGCGCTTATCTGAGATCTAGTCATCTGGCTACCGTCAGCATGCGAGTTGCATGCATAATGACTATGAACTGCTGACTTACAGTCCGCGGCTCTGCCAGATCTCCGGGTTCCCCGTACCGCCTCCGCCCTATTCAGCCACTGCTCATTGGCCACGTAGACCAAAGACACTACCAGTCCGACGTGTACCAAGAGACAGATCCGATGGATGTTAGGCATGCACTGCCAAGAGAACGATTCGTCATGATTATGCATGTGGTGAAAAGCATCACATCGACAGTAATGCTTGTGAAGGCCGGTAACCGTTCTATGTATACCACAGACTAACCATCGCTAGGTTCAGGCTTGGACCATGGGTTTGAGACCCTGCCAGCATGGTATTCTTGGTAGTTCCGTGCTCGTTTCCGCATTCGGCCCTACGAGAAGTCAAAGCGACGCTGCGAATTCCTCGACTTTCTCATCAAATCCAAATTTGCAGCGCCATCAAGAACGAGTCACAGTCACCAGCCGTCAACATAATAGCGGGAAACATCTTTATTGGACACACATACCCGTGATTCACCCCCTCGAGGAGGGTTCGGAAGTCGAGGCAGGGTCTGGAATGTCGGAAGCGCCAAGAAACCACAAACAATCTGAACCCCTCACAGTTGAGGCCTCCCATGAATCAGACATGCCAGCGCAAATCGTACAAGCTTTTCAGTATTCTCATCCGCTGTACACCTGCCGCCTGGTGCTTTTGAATTAAATTGTCATGATACGGTCGGTGGCGGTGCTGCTTCTGCTGGTATTAGTTAGGCCTTGAAAAGACCATCACGGCTGAAAACCACGGAGCCGGAACTCGTTAGTAAATTCAACATTGCTTTCAGAATCTAGAATAGCGCCATATGCTTTGATAGGTCATAGTTCCGACCCGATCCGCAGAATCTGATGTATTACGACGATCTTTGTCATGCAAGCCCAACCAGAGGTCATGAGCTGGCTGAAACATCTCGATAGCACGCGTCATCCATGGGTTCATAAAAAAATATCACCAGTAAGCTCACTCACCGAGCGGTGAATAACCGTCATCAGCTGCTTACCAATGTGCCTCATATGATTTATCCAATGACAGGTACCTGCTGTCATCGTGTACTTGGTTGTTGTAACCAGAGTTTCAGCGTCTTCGATCTCGAACCAGAGTTTCGAATGAAACGTGCAAAACCTGACTGCGCACATTCTATGCATACTCTCCCTTCTCCTTATCTTCCCATGTTCGATGTCTTGAACAAGGTTCTTCCGTAGGGCTTGCGTGACTGTATAGATCAGGTAATCGTCGCATGGTAGTCAACCAAGCATCTGCATCCGGAATACACGCCTCATCGTAGTTCATTGCGTAATCGATGTTGAACAAATTGATCTATTAGTCTATATGTATCTTTATACATCTATTATTAATCAGTTTATAAACACCGTTCCACGTGTCAGCAATCATATTCCATCGTGGACTGTCTACAGCAGTCGCAGTGACGATCCCTACCACGAGAACGCCTCCACCGCAAGCTCGTAAGACACATTTTTCCTGTGTCTACCCATCCGAGTAACCAAAGCTCTGGTGTCATCACAAAGCCCTTCCGGCCCACAAACCATTACTCCAACCGTCTTATAGCCGGCCTCGCTTTCTGAATCCAGGATGTCGGCCACATTGAAACGCTGACCAACCTCGACCCGCGCCTCGTCCATGCTGTTGATCACACCTTCGAGATCTTGGGCCAGCGGGGCATCGCTCTCCTTCATACTCCAGTACAGCTTAGAGTTGGGATGCGTTGCAGCGAACTCGAGCACGCCTGTGATGCCAACGCCTCCGGCCAAACACACGAGGCGATCACACTTCATTAATCCTTCGTGCGACCTGTCTTTATAGGGCCCCTCAAGCAACGTTGTCACTTCCAGAGACTGTCTGAGACTGCTCGTCATGCCCCTAGATTTCTTGATGTAGAGCGTGACTCCTGCCGTAGTCGTCATAATTTTCTTGCAGTCGAGACTGCGGGCAGTAACGCCAACAGTCTTTTCAATTCGGAAAGCGTTGTCACGACTAGCGGTGCTTGAGGAGTCTGGCGTGTCACCACCAGGCGTCTTAGCTTGTCTTGAACGTTGGATGCGTGCTGTCGAGACCACCGAAAAAGGGTGGTTCTCCCAGACGCGCCAATTAAGGCTAGGAAAGTAAGCGTAGGCGTGAGTACCGGGAGAGATGTCCCATCGAACACCTTCAATGTCCACACGCACCAACTCATCACTCAGCTCCGTGACTTTGGATATCCTGATGCCAGTCTTGGCGATACGTAGGAGCCGGAGCAGCCTGTCAGCACCCCAAACAGCGAAACAAGCGTACAACCAGTTCTCATACCCTCGATCTCCAAAGTACAGGAGCTGAACGTGATACCATGACCCAATAAGTACGAATATGGTGAGCACAATGTGTGAGATCAAGAAGAGCTCGTAATGCGTGCGACGAGCCCAAGTGATGCCGGAAATGAGAATGGCCACGGCCGCCACCGTAGCAACGGCGCCCCAGATCCAGTAGGTCTTTGTTTCTTCGTGCGGATACCGACCTCTTATGACATATATGTACAGCTCGACGATGGAGTGGACAATGCTTTGAATGACAAAAGCGCGTCCTACCCATCGATGGAGAACGATAAAGGTACCGTGCGACCAATTGCTCAGCCAAAGCAGAATGTTGTTACGCGAAGCTAGGAGAATCACCAAGGGAGCGATTGCAAAAGCGAGAACCCCTGTACGGTTGGCGAGGTAGTAGAGGGGCTCGATGTTTCGCGATTCGTACATCCGATGTGGCCAATGATAGTGGTAGTCGACAGCAGAGATGACGAGATTGAGTGAGAAGAAGGAGAAGATGTAGAGAGCCTGTCCAACGGTGGCGGCGTTACCAAGCCAGAACGGTAGGATCCTCATGTTGTAGCCCTTGTAGATTGATGCAGAAAAGTATGGCTCCAGCCGATGGCTGATGGTGCTTCCCCATGGTAAGTAGCCGGCCAAGGTGAGCAGAATGGGAACACCGGCGCCCAGGACCAAGATGATTATGCTACATCTCGATTAGTTCTCACGACGAATCATTGGTCTTATCAAGGAAGGCTCCTTACCCGTAGCGAGCATGTGATGTCTCTGCGTATTTATACGTCTTGAATGATCCATAGACAGCATCGTATCTCTCTGCATCCAGAACGGCAGTATAGTTGAGGAGGCCATTTTCCCATAGGCGAGGCTCTGAGTCCTGTAGCGTCTCCTGGCTTTGACGAAGTGCCTCGCCATAGGTCCATTGTGGTTCCTCGCCGCTTGCCACATACTTCCTCCACGCCTTCTCCAGCTCCCAGACGGGGATGTTGTCGGCACCAGCACCGCAGTATTGGTTAAAGCAATAAGCAATAGACGTCAAGTAGGAGACATCTGTCGCGAAGCAGGAAGCCGACGTGAGGAAGTCTTGGATAGGCCGCCCGGAAGAGGGATTGTGGCGAATGTAACCGGGGCTGCCCGTAGGATTGGGCGTGGAGCAGGATAGTTCGGCTCGCCAAAGTATATCATGGCAGGCTGCACCGCACAAGGGCTCGTACATATCGATGCCGAAGCCAATGAGCCCAACCAACGGCGTTGTCGTCTCCTCGATTCCCGTCGCAATTTCATAGCCTGCGACGGCGCCGAAGAGCACGTTTGTGGCAAGCAGCCATGGCGCGGCCTTGCAAGCGCCCATTGTGACGATGTCTCAGATCGATCGATGGCGGAGGACCAACAATTCCTGAAAAGGCTTTTCGGGCGCGTGGTTTAACTAGAGACTGGGAAGGGATCAACATCCGTATCTGGTGAACCCATGCGGTGCAATCATCCACGTTCTATAAGTAAATTAAGGAAAAGGCCTCATCTTCACTGCCATGTTTTTCGCGTCGATCTCGAACCTCAACTGGTATGCCCTCGCTGGCATTTGAGGCCGGAAACGGACAAGGGTCGTTCTACTTCTCGGCGATATTCGGCTTGGCTTAACTCAAACTGCCGGGGACGGGGATATCACCGCAAGTCTGGTGGTCTTATAACTATCGAATTACATCACAAATCGCGCAGCGTTGCCAGCGAAAGTGAACCATGCATTGAAAACAAACCATCAACTCGACCTACACTCTACGTGTTAGTAGAAACGGGCGCCCAGCCACCTCATTGGTCGAGGTGACGAATCACAAAACGCAGCGAGAGACAATGCTAAACATCATCATTGACCAGCCACCTTGGCTTTATGACATCTCCGCCAATTTCCTATGCGAAGAACACCAGCCATCTCAAATTCAAAAAGTTCAATAAGGGCCGAGGGGAGCATCTGCCAGCTTGTCTCGGTAGCAACGGATGCAGCAGAGACGCGCCTCAACCAAAAGTCGGTCCCAGAAACCCAGTCCTTCAAACAGGTGTCGCTATTGTGTTAGTATAGATATGCGCGCATGGAAGGATGACGATATTAGTGTCGTATTCGCGTCCTCTATGACATGGCACGGACTACGGTCACTCGACTTCAACGTCGCCTTGGCTGGACGCTCAGCTGCTTTCGGTGCACCCCTCACGCGGCGCGGAGAATTGAGGCAATTATTAGAAGAACAAGCCGCCAGCCGCGAAGAGAGCTGCACAAGTGAGCCAAATACTCCATAGAGGCGAGGGAGTCACTTTAGAAGTGTCGCAGCCAGATTCACCAGTAAAAGATGCGATCTGCAAACTTGCAACACAGGATTTCGATCAAAGGTGCGCTGTTCTTGAGGAGATGTCAATGCGGACGACGGCAATTGCAACGGCCACAAGGCCACGCGGTAGCCCCTAGAGGCCCCAAGAGGAGACTGTCCATATTGTGTTACAACCAGCCACCTAACGGCAGGAAAATGATTACGGTAGCAAAAGAAGCTGCCGAAAAGGCGAGACCCGAGTCTGGATACTGCCGCTTTCAACTTTGAGGTCGCGGCAATGGCCTACCACGAGGGAAAAGGCCACGAAGGGCACGACCCAGCCCCGTATGCCGATGCAAAGGTAGCCAATCATCCGTTGCCACGTCGTTGGCGAGGTCCGAACAAAGATTAAGACCGGTTAGAACGGAAGGACGGAGGTGCATTTGATGGAGACTTGTGACGGCAATTGGAGCTCGAGGAGATTGATAGGGGTGTGGATGGAAAAAGAGGATAGTATTGAAGAATAGCAAGTCCTATTCGACAGACATCAGGGACACAATGGACGGCAAAAGCCGGCGGTCAGGCAGTGGTTCAATTTGTATTTTCGCATCAAAAAGGGTCATACTGCTAGCTTAGCGTGCATAGAATGTCCTCATTACTGCACACAAATAAGGATTGAAGCTTGCTGTGGTGCAAATCAAGACCAAGGTGGTATTTGTTCAAAAGGTCAGCGCTTTTTCACGATTGAAGAGATGCACAAACAGCGGCATGAAAAGGGAATTGCACTGCCTATTATGGTGTTTCATTGTACAAATTAACAACCGAGCTACCCTTCATAAGAAACATATGACACAGGATTGTACACAGCCCCTTGGTCATCTACTCGTTACCTTAAGTGTTGAGAGCTTCGATGACTTCCTTCGCAGCTCTTTGGCCAGCCGTGACAGCACCTTCAAGATATCCCTTCCACTCGTAAGCAGTCTCTCCTCCGCCAAAGTGCACGTCTTCAAACGGCTCCCGCAGAGCCGCTCCGTACTTACGCAAGAGTCCCGGACCCATGGAGTTGGTCGGGGCTCCCCACATGTACTCCTCCAACGTCCACTCGACATAGTTGAGCTCGAGCACGTTGCGCGCCTCATCGGCGAGCTCGTCACCCACCAGCGATGCGAGGTGCTCGATGATGGCATCCCCCTTCTCGCCTTCAGGAAGCTCGTGCCAGCGAGCAGCCTTGTCGCCTGCTATGAATATGGCCAGACTGTACTGAGAAAGAGCGAGGTCGGACGTCTCCCAGCCAAAGGAAACAGGGCCAGCGGCCGAGGTGACTTTGCCAGAAAGGCCGGCATTGCGCCACCACGGCTCAGCGTAGTTGACGATGAGCTTAGCGTAGACGCCTGGTTTGGTCTGGGATGCAAGAGCGGTCTTGTCGCAAGGCAGGGCGGGCGAGAAGGTAATATCGCTGTACGTATTGGTAGGGATGGCAATGATAACCTTCTTTGCTCTGAAAGTCTCGCCGGTCTCCGCCATGACAAGGACGGTGTCATTATGTTGCGTGACCGACGACACTGGAGTATTGATACGGACACTTCCCAGGGTCAAGCTGTCTGCAAGATTGGTAGCGATGGAAGTGGTGCCTTGCTTGATCTTGAGAGATTGGGCACCGAATTCGCCTTCTGAGGAAAGACTGACAAGGCCTTGACCAGACTTGACGTAGTCAAGAAAGTAGTGCGCCCCGATCTCGTGTGGTTCCCGGCCAAGTAGGGCGGTGGTCAAGCCGCTCATCATGGTTCTTACGTGTTGGTGTTGCCAGAGATCATGCTGTCCAACCCAATGGTCAAGAGTAACGTCCTGCTCAGCGGGAAATTCGAAGTCGTGGATGTCAACTTCCTCGGCAGCCTCGTCAATAAGGGCATAGAGTAAACCTTCCAGCTCGGCAAGGGTCTCATTGTCGGTCTGAAAGGTCAGTGCTAGGGCTCACTGGAGCTATGATGATTTGATGTTACTTACACTCACAGGAACCCCGGGAGGGAACCTGAGGACTCTGCCGTCTTCGCCTTGGACGATAGAATCGCCGTGGGTAAACTGTTCGGCCGTCTCCAGCCCAAACATTTCCGTCAAGGCAAAGACTTTGGGCTGGGTAATGTTGTTAATCCAGGTGGCACCCAATTCAACGATTCCAGGACCGCTCTGCCGCGTGATCGAACGGCTTCTGCCGCCGATGACCTCTTTGGCCTCGAGGACTACAGTCTTTAGACCAGCTTGGTCCAAGTCGTAGGCGGACATGAGGCCTGAGAAGCCGCCACCCACCACGACGACATCGACCACAGTAGGTGGTGCTCCATCATTGAGATGGTTGAGGTATGTGCCAGTCGCAGCTGCATCTCCAAGGGCAGATCCAGGAAGAAGGATCTGTGGTACCAAGCCTAGGCAAAATACACTGATGAGGCGAACGTTGGATAAAATCGGCATCCTCAAAGAGCTTGGTAGTTGTATCAAGATGAATATAGGCTAATTGGGAAACAAGATGAAAGAAGAGGTTGTGTCTGCTGCACAATGAGTCGTAATGTGATGACCCAGCAGCTATTGATGACGGCAAGACGAGGCTTATATAGATATTTTGCATCGTTGGACTAAGGCAGTAAGTTTTCAATACAGCCAACCTAAGATGTCATTGAACCAAGCCAATAGCAATGCTGCTGAACGTGCTGAGCATGACCCGGGGCTATGCTCTGGGCAGTTACAAACATTCATAGTCCAGCGCGGGTGATACCCGCGATGAAGCCATCTCCAGCTACTCTCGGCTAACATTGGGAGGATGCTTGGCACTTCCGGGATCTGCTCTAACCGCGCTCTGCATCCAGCCGCGCCCCCACAGTCCTAGACTAACCGCGTTGTACGTATAAGCACCAGTATCCCGGCTCGGGGATACACTGATGCCGGAGCCACATTGGCGTCAGAGTATCTTGGCAGGGCTGGTCATCGCTGCCTTATTATCCCCGCCCCCCGTACGCCCTAGATTAACCAAACCTTCGTGAGCCTGCATCTAGCCGCGCTCAAGCCGCGGTTAGGCCACTCGTGTCGTCGTCCAGCCCTACGCCCGTCTCAGATGCAGCCCTCTACGATGCAACGCCAAGATCGACCGCGCCACTCACGAACACGTGCGGGCTGCCTGACGTGCCGATCACGCAAGAAGAAGTGTGACGAGATCCGGCCACGATGCGCAGGCTGCCGGCGAAACATGCTGAACTGCACTTGGCCAGCGGGCACCCTTGACGTCGACAGCAGTCCGCAGGCTTCTACCATCGCGGAACCCCGGACGATGGTCCTGCAATGCGCGGGTACGCAGCCTGTTGGCGTCCCACCTGCGGTTCGCTCTGCCCATTGCGGCGATGAACGCGCTTGTTCACTGACTCCGCAGTCGGTGGCACTTCTCAGCCACTATCTGGGGCAAACGGCGTCGTACTTCGCCATGAGGCGGTTAGAGGATAACCCTTTCGTCACGGTTCTGCTTCCCCTTGGCTATATGGACGATCTGCTTATGCATGGCCTGCTGGCTTTCAGCGGCGCACATCTGACAATGAAAGAGCCTGAAAATGCTGCTCTTGTACGCGCCACGAGCATGCATTACTCCAAGATGATCACTGGGCTGCTGGGTGAGTTTGCAGCTTTGAGAGACGATGATTTAGACAAGATGGAGAGGCTACTGAGGATATTGCTAGTGGCTTGTCATTACGAGGTGAGTTTCATGCGTGTGCTTTGAACGACGCGTTCTGATACACGGGCGTTCACAGGCTATTTGTGGCGATACGAAAGGCGCTATGTTCAACCATCTTCGTGCCAGCCGCCAGCTCATCCTGTCGCTCCTCGCTCACAAGAACGTACGTCAGTCGTGGAACGGCGTCAACGTCAGCGCCCTGGGCTTCAGCATCGAGCTGTACTCGTACCTCGTCATTCTCAACACCATCATCCCGTACGGTAAGGCCAAGGACCGCACGTCGGCATTGGACGCTTTCATCGTGTCTGTGGAGGACATGTCCTCGTTCCCTACATTCGGTGCTCTTTTCGCCGGTAGCCACGAGCTCTTCCGGCTGATTGCCGAAGTGAATATGCTCGCATCGAAACGGCTAGCCGAGGAGGCGGCGGGCGAAACCCAGCCATCTCCATCTTCACGATTGACGCACGATGATATTCTGCAGCGCGTGCAAGCATGGAAGATGCCGCCACGGGATGAAAAAGAGAGTGTCAAAGACTGGGAGCACAAGCGCTGCGCCGCCGAGATGTTTCGGCAAGGCCTGCACATATACCTCCTCGCAGCCCTTGCCGGCAGCATCGTCACCGACCCGGACGGCGTTTGCGCGATCCATGCCCATGTAGTCAAGCTCTTTACCCATGCGGGCGAGCTCACCGCCGCGAACAATTACGTCGCCACCATGATATGGCCTGTCTTGATGGGCGGGACGTGCTTGGTCGAACAGGGTCAGCAGCAGGTACTGGCCGAGGCGATACGAACGGGCTGGTCGAGCATGAACCATATGAAGATTGTCGGAGACATACTGCAGCTGCTATGGAAAGATCCAGACCCGCGAGCGTTTGGCCCGTACGGGTTGTACTTGACTATGGAGAAGCATGATCTTAAGGTCAGCATAGTGTAGAAACATTAATCGGCAATGCCAAGAAGGACAAAAGACAAAAGCCTACATCATGAGGTTTTAAAGCTTTGCGCAGAAGGAAAACACCATGAGCAGCTCTACCTTCCATTGGTTCTGCCAGGTCCAAGCTGGTAGCCCGACTACACACTCTGAGAAGGCGAGCTTCTAGATGCCATAAAAGAGGTCGGATGCTGGCACTGTATGGGTTGGGTGTGGTAAGTGGATTAAAGCCATACTGGCTTCAAGTCGCAACTAAATCACAAGTTGGTTGGTAATGAGAATGATACCGAGGCGCAGGCGCTTGCTTGAGCAGCGGTAAGATCCTCAACGCACCCCAGCTGGGTGCGAAGTAGAGATTGAAACACTTCTGGTGCAGCAATTGACAGGAGTCCCAAGGCTGGAAGCGATCGTGTCGTCAGGTTAAGTATACCGGCCAGTCTTCATGATCCAGCGCTGCAGCGCAGAGCATTCCGCGCCGTACATGAGACTGGCTGCGATTTATGATGCAAAAGGTGCGAAGCCTGGCCCAACAAGAGCCATAATAACCGCAGTCATGTCTTCGACAGCAACGTCAAAGATGCCTAGTGACGATGAAGCAGGTGCTGGAGGGGGTTGAACACTAGATTTGCCGGGCTTGTGCAGGAACCCAGAGGAATCGCCGATCAAAGTCGATCTCGACAGCATTTTTACAGTGGATTTCGAGTTCAAGAAATTTCGCTGGGCGGCAAGAAGAGAAGACTTGTCGTGGAATTTGCTGGAAGGGTATACAAGACTCAAAGCCCAATCGGAGATCGGAAGGTCATTTGCCTCACCGAAAGCATGCCACCACCATCATGACATTGTCACGACCCCTGGGGATGTTTCCACTAGCCAGGCCAATACTAGCCGTCAACAGTGCTGTCCGAACCGCTGTCGGAGGCAAAAGCCCCCTGTCGCACACGGCCCAGCCCACCCAACCCCAGCATTTACTAGAAATCACACTCATTTATTCCCGAGCAATATGGGTTGGTGCCGTCATGTCCGACCCTCGGAGCATTATGACGATGTAATTCCTAGTGAGATATCACATGTGATGCAGCTGACTACGAAACAGTATGTTTTTCCGCCTCTTGGGAAATGCTCCAGATGGGAATCTGGCATAGCACCGGGCCGTGAGATCACGGAAGGGAACCGGAGGGTTCTGTTGACATCGTCCCCCACACGGAATAATTTTGTCGGTGTTATGGAAAGGGACAAAGACTCCATGTATAAAGAGTTGGCTTCATGAACCACCAGAATGTTTGAAGATCCTCGTGGCAGCTACGCACCAACACCGGAATACCGCAACGACTCGGGCAATCCCTTATTGGAGGCACTGTGGGCCTGGGGGCGGGTTGCTTGAGCCGTTGCGGTATGCTGGCAGTTGGTGTGTGGCCCTCTGGAGCTGGCTCCTCGGCATCCTTCCGTCGTCCGAGTGCAGCCAACCGATGAAGTAAGTGCCCGTGAATAGATTGTTTCGTTACGAACTTTCAGCTAATGCCAACACGTTCGGATACAGGTTCGGTCAACCCAGTTAGGTCTTGGCGTGGCTGGGTTAAGTTCAGCTTGCACTTGGTCATCGGTCGTTCTCATTCGAGTCCTGAGCAAGTAGTCCATCAAATGCCTCTCGATCTGTGGCATGAATGCTACCGCACACGCCTTTAGTCGGCAATATATGATTAAAGCATATAACCAACCAGAACGTCACCTGTGAGTTAACGGCCCTACCACCATGATTGAACGAAATTGACAAGGAGTTCTAGTGTCCTTTCTAAGAACACCAGAACAGGCTCTGGATTCTTTGTCTTATCAGTCTCATCATTATTTCAATCGACCGTCGCTTTGCACCATACACAACACAATATCATAAAAACCCTTCAGTCTTCCCAGATCCTTATTAGCATCTACTGGCTTTTACTCCACGCTTCCCGATGCGGTTGGCCACAACTGTTCTGGAACCCGTCCCCTTCTTCATGTTCATTCTCGCGTCTTGCTTCGCGCCGATGAGGCCTTCCAGCTGGAGTTGACACATGGTCAACGAACTATCGCTGGCGGTACTTGCCTCAAGCCCAACAAACACCAGCAACAAATGCGCTTCCAATTAACATCATCTGGCTCAAAGTCGCGGTCCACAACATCCATTCGACGCCCGAGACGCTCGAGTTCCATGCCGCCAATAGACTTCCATTCCGTCAATCGCTTTCCATTTCATTGGGCTTACTTTGCCGTCGAGCATGGGCACAGCACAGGCCTTGAAGCCTCTGGCTTTTCTCTCATCGCTAGACGTCCTGCGATGCGGGACGCACAACGCTGTCGGTGTTAGCAATCCGCATCTGCGCAGATCTCCACGCGCAGATGGCGCTGGGTATCAGGCTCAAGACCTGGGCTAGGGGAACAGTTTTGCTGGACAAAAGCTGCTTACCACGATGGCACATGTATGATCGGCCACTGCACAATTTTTCTCATTGCATTGTCTTCCAAATCTCTCTTTCTTTCTTTATTTTTCTCATTGCATTGTCTTCCAAATCTCTCTCNNTTTCTTTCTTTCTTTCTTTCTTTCTTTCTTTCTTTCTTTCTTTTTTTTTTTACTTCTCTTCCTCTCATTCTGCTACCTTTCCTGCTTCTTATTCTCCTTCTTCTCTTTTTGATTTTACCTCTGGTCTCTTTCAATCCCTGCTGGCTCTACAGGGCTTTCCCCTTTCTTCTCCCTTTCTTCGCAACGTCCTACTCTCTTTCCGCCTTTGCCACCGTCTGTATCTAATCTCATTTCGTCAACTCTCCTTCCAATTCAGATCCATTCCAATTATCCCTCTCTATTCATCTTCATTCTTTCACCTTCGCGTGTTTTTCTCTCCATTATCCTCTTTTACTCTAGTTTACCTGTGTGAACGTTTCCTATTTTTTTGTTCTCATGTTGTTTGTACGCTATTTTACTTCATATCCAACTGTTTCTTTTCTTTTCCACCTTATTGCTTACTTTGAGAGATTTTTCTCATTTCATTTTCTCGCTCATCGTTGTTTCCATTACATCTCTTCTTTCTCCTCTGAGCGTGGCTTTCTTGTGGTATTTTATGTTTTCGTCATTTCTGGCTTATGTGGTGATGAAGGATATGACAAATTGGCGGAAGAGAGGCATGTAAATTTGTACCGAGGTATTAACATGTCCACGACCTGCGTTTTTAATACATATTAAGATTCTTCTCTGTAATCACATGGTGCCTGGAATGACGACCTCACCAGAAAACCGCCAAGGCAATGGCGGCAATCTACCCATCTTAAGAAGCATCTGCTCTACCCTTTGGCGAATCAACCAAGATAACGAGCAAATGGACGCTTTGCTCAGTCCACCTCATCAACTATCGAAAATGCCGTGCACGCTTTTGGCCGCTCCACCTAGAGAGTCATCTGACTGGCATTTGCAACCCGGCTATCCCGAAAGCGATTTAGTGCCGCAAGGCATCCTGTAGGATCCAGTCATCTTTCATTTTCGCTTACCTACAAGTAATGATGAAGACGTTCCTTGGAGCTTCCAGCTCGGCGCACCCATTTCGCACGATTATTTTGCTGGTAAATGGCCAACAAATAGCCGTGTTTCCATCAAATTGATTACGCTGTCTAAAATCTGTAGAGGCAGGGTCCTTGTGATATCTGAAGACTTAGGCGGCCTTGGTGATGTACACGGCACTCCCCCCAGGAGAACCACCATTATAATTTCTCTCTGGGCAGAGAGCCAATACGCGTTAGATTCACTCTATCAGCTCTATCACCAGTCTTGATGCTGCAGACTTGCGAATTCCCTGCGTTGGTGGCGAATCCCAGATAAACAAGATGAGTTTCAACAACTTCAAAATGCTGATCAAGCAGTCAAGCTTGATTTGCCCAATGAATTCTTGATGCCCATTGTTACAGTCGAAGGGCAGATTGAGGAACACCGACACAGACCGATGCCTTGTCCACACGCATCATCTCAAACCCCTTCTATAGGTTCGCAAAGGTGCAAAAAGGCCTTCGCATGGCCCATACCTCGGAAAACCCGGCCCAACCTTGGAAAGTCCAACATTCGATGTTATTAGAAGACGAGACCTTTAAAAGACAACTTTTGAACACTGTATGGGACCAATTGGGGGAGCATTCGATATTCAAACGTGGTTCACACGTGTAGTGTGATGGACCAAGTGACTGATCTGACGCCATCATACAGATTGCCTGTGTCATGAACAAAACAATCCACCAGATCAGAGTAATTGTGGATAGCCTTCGCGTCATGCCGGCAAAATCACGGTACACCTTGTCATGTGTTGCACGTGCAAGCTACTGTGGGATGTTGAGGCATGGTGTTTACTGAAACTATGACAAGCCGAATTTTCGCGGACACAGCAACTCAGCTCTCAAGCGTAGACGCACTCCTTGTACCACCTCAGCTATCCGCCTACTGGAAAGAGGGCACATATCGTTTGATTACATACTAGCACAAGGCAGCTATATGGCATATGAAGAGGATAGCGTACTTGGTACAGGCATTTTGGTATTAAGAAAACCCCCCTAAGGCAATTGTGTACCTTGAGGGAGGCGACAGATACTTTGGCAAATGACTTCTAGTGCTGTACTTGTTATTATGTAAGCAAAAATACATCTCCGGCAACCTCTGAGCAGACACGTGGTCTCGCCGCTACCTGATGCGAAGGTCACCGGACCATCGCCTAGTCTGACCAATCATAAGATCCGGAGGTGCTCCGGCCTGATCAGAGGGTACCAGGTAGTTAATTGGCCAATTTCCGACTCGGATTCGCGTGGGCTATGTGGGTACCAAGCGACCACACTGTTTACGGGTACCACTTGCCAGAACGTCTATGTCTGTATTGGGCACTTCGACGTGTCTGGTGGGATGTGAAAGATGATTAAGCCTAGTAGAGAATTTTTGCGCTCAGGCAAAACCATAAAGCCTCATCCATGTGCGAATCGCGGTATATAAAACGTTAGGCAATGGCTACCTAATTACCAAGTATGTGTTGGTAGACCCTGCGCTACGTATGATTTCCGCCACCAGCCAGCGCCAAGCGGCCTACGTCACCGCGTAGACTTCCGTGGTCGTCAGTAGCGGATAATGCCTGCCAATCCAAACAGTATCAGCCTGTCAGGACTGAATTCTGCGGCCAGTGAAGTATCTTCTTAACTTGGCCCAAGTACCGGTACCGACCGTCATGCGCGTGACGCCTATTGCTGTAGGTACATCGATAAGATGTCCAGCATATTCCTCGTAGACTATACATTCTGGACACGCATTTTCAACAAGAGCATCCCTGTGTACTAACCTAATGGGCTCTGAAATCAAACCTTGAGCGACTGTTATGACGACCCTGCAACCTTCACATCCACAGCCACATCCACCTGCCCTTGCCCCGGCCATGCAAAGGTCAGCAAACGCATCTCCCGATCGATTTCCCCAAACCAGCTCACAGGTCGAGAGGTCATGCCAAAGAACCTGCGGACGTTGCTTCCTGCCCCTGGCAACCCTGAGTCCTCGTCCAACAGCAGCGAGGGCCCAGGGGACAAGGAGCCCAGCGTTGAGCCCAGCAAGAGGCGAATCGGAACAAACAATGCTTGTGTCGAGTGCCGAGCTCGCAAAACTAGAGTAGGTCAACTTTCACTACGCCTTTGGCGTGGTACCAAGCCCGCGCGGCAGTTTGTGTCTGGAACCCAGGTTTCGGAGAGAGCCGGGGAATGGAGTGCTCCATGCTATGCTCTCCCCAAGGCGAACGCAGTGCTCTTATAGTCACATAACCCGATTCTTTGTTTAGCTGACCTGACCCTTTACATTTGCTTCAACTCATTCTTCAATCCCTCCAACCCATCGCGTCTCTGCTCCTGCTCCGGCCTTCACCAACTGACCCGTGGCCAAGTGCAATGGCGAACGACCCCGCTGCTACAACTGCCAGAGACGCAACCTGGCAGCATGCGTCTATATGGATAAGTCGTCTCGCGATGCAGCCGCAGAAGTCATCAAAATCCTTCAGACTTTACCCAGGAAC
This sequence comes from Stachybotrys chlorohalonatus IBT 40285, assembly GCA_000732775.1. Lineage (NCBI taxonomy): Eukaryota > Fungi > Ascomycota > Sordariomycetes > Hypocreales > Stachybotryaceae > Stachybotrys > Stachybotrys chlorohalonatus. The sequence goes on along the minus strand of KL660623.1, from coordinate 70,760 downwards.
CGCGCCTACCACATTCTTGAGCGGCTCAGACGTAGTGACCACAGCAGCACAGCTCTGATGACGGTCATTGACGACGGCGAAACGGGCAATGCTGCTGCTCCTAATTTGTTGGGCCCATCGCCTTCCAATCTAGAAGAGGAGTTGTCCATGCAATTCCCCATCGCATACCCTTCATTTCCTCCCATCTCAGTTTCCGCCCTCAGGAAGAGTGACTTGCTCAAGCCTGCAATAGGTGCACAAGATGGCGCACCGTACGTTCCTTGCATTCCTTCTACCTGTCCCTTTTCCAAGCCTCCCAGACACAAGACTGACACACACAGGCACAAGCGGGAAGCATCCCAACCCACCCAAACAGGATCGAGTGCAGCTGAGAAACAGGAGACTGGCCACCTGCATGTTGATGGCGGTAGCAAAAATGTGCAGGATATTCCTGATCCCATACCTGGCACCGAAGACTACTACGACAAGCGTCTTGCTGACCTGGATATTTCCTTCTGGACTGATGTCAAGATAGACAACACCCTTGCTGCCGAGGTCATCACCATCTACCTTAGGACTGATCATCCGCTTCTTGGAGTGTTCGATCCTTACCTCTTCATTCAGGATTTGGTCGAGAAACGCCAAAGATACTGCTCGCGCTTCCTTGTCAGTGCTGTGTTGTACCTAGGCTGCGTATGTCTCACTTCTCAGACGCTGCCTCGCCATCCTTGGCTGATGCATAAATAAGCAAATGTACAGCGCCTTTAACGATGACGCCGGCGAATACGTGGATAAGTTCAACAGAGACACACAGCGGCTATCCAAGACAGAGGGTCAAGAAGACAAAGCAGTGAACATGGGGGCGCTGGTTCTTGTGAGCCTCGCTCTTATGGGTCAGGGCAGAGATCATGCTGTTCTCACATTTGCCAAGATCGCGGCCAAGATGGGCATTCGCCTTGGGTTGGTCAAAATCGAAGGCCACGAAAGCCTGGAATTGTCAAATCTCTCAGATGAGGACCTCCGCATGTGTTCGCATGCAGCATGGGGGGCTTTCTGCTGGAGCGTGTAGGTTATAACCAAAGCCGGCGGCGCTCTCTTTCTCAAGCTTACCTCGTCACCTTAGACTGATCGCGCTCTTCTATCGTCAACCGCACGTTGAAATTCCAAAGTCTTATCCGTCATTGCCAATTCCCGGGAGTCCCGACTTTCCCAAGTCAAGCAGGTCAAGTACCGGGGAGCCCAACAGCGACGGGGACATAATGGGCAGCACCTTTCATTCATTGTGCGAATTTTGGACCATGATCCATGGGGCATTGTGGATTTACTACGAAGGACAGCCAGATGCACCACCCGAAATGTGGAAGTCTACTTTAGCGGAAACCAAGTACCGCGAAATTCTTGCCTGGAGCAGCAAGCTTCCTCCATCTCTAATTCGAGGCAAGGAAAGCGGCCCCCAGGTCCCTGTATTTCAGTAAGCATGACCTTTCATTCTCATCACGAGCCGAGGGCATGCGCATGCCTCAAGCCGAAGCAGGCCTCATGAGCAAGGCTAGATGTTGTCTTGACAACACTAACGCCCCTGCTTAGCAACAGAAGCTGTCGGTTGCGTGGGGTCTTCTTCGCCGCAGGCCTCGTTTCTGTTCTGGACCAACCCCTACCACGCATAGGTACTGACTCAATATAGCATTTGGCTGCATGCAGCTTTGCTGGACGTGGTGCGCCCGTTTACGGGCAATACACCGCAAGAAACAGTTCGATGGAAGACATTCGTCGCCCCCGATAGCTCAGCGCGAGCCGCGTACAACGCATCAGTCAACCAGCTCAAGCGACTCGTGCTCGACTACCGCTCGAACTATGAGAGTTCTTGCTACTCCCTCCTATGGCAGACCGGAATGCTCTACCTCGTCAACGCCATCCTGGAGAGCCCACGCGATCCTGAATGGCACCTCTATTTTCTGCTGTGTATATACGGTTACGAAGCCCTGCGGCGCCCGTACGGTGTTTCCGCCACTATAGGCAAGGGGCTGCTCTCCATGACCCTGCGCGATACAGATATGTCGGGAGACGAGGCGAGGAAGATCTTGGAACAGCTGCAGGGTGGCGAGGCTTCGGAGCTGCGCGATTATCTCCGTGCGACATTCATGGCTGATCTCAAGATGGCCGCAGCTGATCCTAAAAACGCAAGCGTGGAGAGCTTGGCTAGTGAGTTTGAGACGCTTGCTCTTTTCAATGATCTGCTCCATCAAGATGACATGGATATCTCTTGAGTGTTAACAGGGCCGTCGGAGACGCGGCGGACTTGGCTGTAATGCGTTTGACCGAGTTTTCCTCTTTCGCATTGGCCTAACCATGAAAACGAAAACACAATCCCAGGAGAAAGGAATACCATCACTCTCACCAACTTTTGGAAGTTGGAATCACCAACAATATTATAGCAGAGGGAATGCACCAACGAAGGCGACAGGAATCGGACCGCCGTTGCTGACGGAAGGTTCCGTTTATGCAATTCCGAGACGTCTGCGCCAGGGTTACTCTCGGCACCACCAAGCATGAATGACAAGGATCAGAATGAAGGGACAGATACAAAGGACGAAGATATTAGGGTCTCTTTTCTTGCGTCTGGTGAAGTTGCTGCTGCCGATCTTGTGTTCTTGGCTGTCGCAGCTGCCACTCGGCTTCGGCAGCATTACCCGAGTATTGTTAACAAATGGTTCTGCAACCTTCGCTCCGTTAAATATGTGTTGTTCGTGCCAATTCAATTTTAGGCCGAAGAAATACTACCTGCAGTCATTTTCAGCCGTCAAATGTATTGTTGGCGTTGCGAAGCTATCATGGGATTTCAACAGGGCATCCTTGCCGTTCCAGTCGTTCAAAATGATTGTAAAAATATATGTCC
>KL660623.1:14171-67772 GCA_000732775.1 Stachybotrys chlorohalonatus IBT 40285 | reverse complement strand
GCCTACAGAGAAGGGTTCACGAGCAGGAATCCTTTCTACACATACCTCCATTTATTCATTAAGTCAAGAGCAGCTTCATCGAAGGTACAGGTCCAACCGAAGTCCTAGTACTCACGACCCGTTATGCACGTCCATGACCATCGTACACTTGTCGAGTGAATCTCCGGTAGAACTACTGAGTGAGGGCCCGTCCTTACACTCGCGTCTTTGATGTATGACGAAGTCATTATTCGAGAGCAGCTGCATTCCAGCAGAGACTTCAGGCCGAGGCCTCCGAGATACATGCTGAAAGGGTACAGTCACGCCCCGGTGCTTCCCCTCTTTAACAACGACAGCCCATCCATTTTCTCGTTTGCCCGTACAAGTCTGGGCGAAACGGACAATAGGATGCTGTGAGCCTATACCCCAATCCCTAAAGAAGTAGGCGAATAGCATAGCCTCGGATGCGACGGGATTGCATGCCGGCAGGGGGTCTCTTATCGTATGTCTCCCAAGGTATCAGCTGTGATCCCTGCTGCATTCTGCAAGCATGCTTCTTTTTGAATGCGTATTGCCGGTTGAAACTATCTGCGTGACCACCTCGCACATGGTGATTCCTCACTTAATCTTCTCGGCTGTCTGCTTCATGTTTCGTTGCCACGGCTTGCTCCCACTTCTGCCCAGGATTTCGCGCTGGAGCCACACGGCTGCCATTCGGTTGATTACTTGCTTACTGACTCTGCATGCAAGGTTGTTTGGAAAAGACATGCATTTGGAGTCCAAGGGAGATTCATGGATATGAGGCTGCTGTCTACACAACAGGCATGTCCTTTAGTGAGCATCACCTCCGCGTCTCTGCCCCGTGATTCATGCACAGCTTACTGCAAAGCGACGATATTATCGGACTAGCACGTATCGATTACCATGGAAGCCCATGCTCATCTCACAATGACAAGGTACTTTCGCACGCAACGGTTTATACACCGCCCACAGAGGGTTTTATGGTACCATCCTTCATTCTTCAAAATATGCTGATATGCGAAATAGACCACGCTTTGAAGCCTTGCTGTTCCTATAACCGATAATGATGCTTATAACGGAGGCTGTCTTGTTAGACGCAAGACCCTGACTACCTTCCAGACATAGCTATCACAAAGATGAAACACTGAAAGAGTGATCAATATCCGTGCCAGGCATAGCATTCTTTGGCACCAAGCATGCCTCTTGTAGCAGCCTCCCGAATTGAGCTTTAAGCTTACCCTTTAACATTTCAGGAGTTCCTGGTGTGACTTGCACTGCATCCGTGGCTATGTGCTGTCTCTCTACCCTCGTGAACCCTATCCACGGCCTCGGGGGTCCAGAGAATTTCAATAGCAACAAAGCTCCGGGTGTATCTTAAGCTTACTGCAGCACGTGTCTGCTTCCGCGGGTCCATGCGGGCCAAGGTGGCTACACCCTTACGCTACGTGCGGTCGGCATTTGGGAAGTGAACGACCTATCGCGTGGTGCATGTGGTTTGGAATGCAGGTTACCCTCTCCAACATTCTAGACCTTCAGAGGACCCATATCGAATCGGTTGCATGCCACCAATGTAAACGGAAGCGCGGGATCGGGCCGTTTGCATGACCTAGCAGGCGCGGCGGATGTCACCTGGGTTCTTGGTGCAGCCCTTGAGCTGTCTGGTATGGATCGGCCAGGATTAAGCAATATTCGGTCCAGGCGTCTGAGGCCGCCCATCTCCGCCGCCTTGCAGGTCTAGGTCGTTCTAGGCCATGGCGCCCTTTCCGCGTACATCCACCTTGCTGGATCCCCAGCAACGCCAGCCATGCTCGTGAGTAAATCTGAAGCCGTGAGACTAGTCGAAGCATGCATTTCCGGCGGTTACTCGGGTGCCCGGCATTCATCTTCTTTGGTGATAGCGCAGATATCTCCCCTGGCTACCCCACCACGACCCCGACCCAACCCCGACTCTTGACCTGTAGCATCGTGACATCGTGATATTTCCTGGCTTCAAGCCACTATAATCACGCGGGCAGGGTACTGACTGTAGTAATATCCGCCGTCGTTTATCGCAACGATGCCTATCAGTGGTTGGAAATTCTCAACAAGCCGCCGCAACCCTCCGGTTCACCGCAGGGAGGCTGTGAGTGCTTGTGGGTGCAGATGCCGTCGTATGATGTCCCCCTTCTCCTACCCAGCCGGATGCAATCCGATGCATCAATAACTTGTCAGCATTATAAAGCAAGGGTGGCGAGCCTATAGCATGCCGGCGTGTCGAGACGGCACTGCAAGACCACTATTTGTAGAACAGCAAAACAAACTGGATAACGTACTCCACAAGCGAGTGGCCCACGAATCTCAACCCCCAAGACAATATCATCAATTAAAACACCATAGATCATCTAATCAATTGAATCTAATTGCTAAACTCTTGCCCAGATGCCTCTATCTCGACCTTGCATGTTCGTGAATTATGCCCGGCGATCCCGCATACACCACAACGCCTTGCCCTCAGCTGCGCCGACCTTGCTCGACCACCCTGCCTCGACGATTCGGCCACCACCTGCTTATCCACATCCATTTGATCAATTGATGCCTGACCTTCCTTAACAGTCATTACCCCTCCATTCCATAGGCGGGTCTTTTTCTCTCTGCGGCATCGGCTAAGGATGTGATTCGCATCTCGAAGATCCTTAACCTCTGATCTTAATAACGCCATCTCATGCTGATGCTCCTTCAAACCCTTGGTCATTAACTTTAAAGCATCGATAATTGATGCTGGAGAGCTGCTTTTATATCCTCTGATTCATCTTTCAAGGTATGCAGACTGAGAATCAGTCTCCTTGATTGTTTTAGGGATCTTTGAGACCCAGGGGTCAGGAAGGGCAGGGGACCCTTCAAGAGGTGATGGAGTGTATATCTTCACATCTAGCTTCAAGATCACATGGTCTGCATTTAAGGGGAAAAGGCCGGCCCCCCTAAAGCCTTCCTTGATATTGCTTGGGGTTATAGTAGCTCGAAATGCGGTGTAGAAGGCAGGAAGGAACTTGGTCTTAGAGATGTATATAATCGAGCTCTTGATTAATTGCTCAATCTCTTGACCATATGCTTTCTTGAGCGGCCCAAAACAGCCTATATCCAAGGGCTGGAGTAGATGAGATGAATGAGGGGGCATATAGAGCGTGATGATCTTGTTCTCCTTATAATATGCCTTAAACTTGGCAGAGTGGTGGCTTTTATGCCCATCAAAGACTAGGAGATAACAGGCACCATTTGATCTTTTAATTATATGTTGATTGAAGTGCTTTAGCTACTTAAGGCCTGTTTTGTTATCTGTCTAACCATTTTTAGTGATTGCAATAGCCCAATTACCCAGGAGGGTGCTTTTTGATACTAGCTAAAAGGTGATGATGAATGGCAGCGTTGCCAAGCCGCCTGCAGAGATCGATTAAATAACTATAACCCATTCATGGTTCCTGGGCTGGATCTTTTTAGGGTTCCCATGCCTTTCTATGCCTATAATAACCATCCTGCTTGCAATAATGCCCATCATGAAGCCAGTCTTATCAAAGTTATGGGTATCATCTGATCTTATGCTGTACTTTGTAATTATGTTCGCCATGAGTGAGAACCATGCGTTTATTACGATTGGATCTTTGCATCTGGCCCTCTGGTAGTCGTATCTTCGAAAAGACCATGTACGGAGCTCTGGTTGCTGCTTAATAAAATTCCATACCCAGTTCGTTCTGATGGGTGGCGCATTGCGCTTAGCATATAAGAGATTGGCCATATCTTCAATACGTTTGACCTGAGGAGAAAATCCTCATGAGTCTATATCAAGGATATACTCGATTAGCTTCTGCTCTTTAAGATCGGAAAGTTTATATGAATTGGCCATAGTATCGCATGGAGAAGGCACACCTTCCTTATGGCGACTGAGTGTTTTACGGGGGACGTTATAGATAGCCGCAGCGCGTTGGAGGCTTAATTTTGGGTCTTGTTTAAGGGCTTGAAGTGCAAGAATGATATCAGCCTCTTTATTTAAGCTTGACATTGCTGATTGTGGTGAATTAATTGATCTTTTGATGATGATGTAGGATGAGGGATTTCTGGGCCACTCGCTTGTGGAGTACGTTACCTGCACGAGAGTTTCTTACTATATAAATGGAGCGTGGTAGCCGATCTATGGAAGAAGCCGTGACCAAAGCCACAGAGATCTATTAAGTTTTGTGTGAATAGCTGAATCCGACAAGTGCTACACAATGCGCTTTACTCAGCTTGTCAGCCAGTCCATCCTTGGACTGGCAGTTGCCCAGAGACCCGACGAAAGCCACTACACCCTCGCGGTAAACGGGAGAGTCTACAATAATGATGAAATCCGAGTCCGTAACCTACCGTGATGCGGTACCGTCCTTGTGCGAGGTGTCCACAACGGATTCGATCTCGACTGTGCTACAATGAATATGTACAATTACACCTTCACCGCTGTGCCTAACCCGGGCGGCAAGGAGCGTAAGCAAGCCATGACTAGGACTAAAGAAGGGAATCATGAGCTCACAAAGAATTACAGCCATGTTTAGCAGACCCACCGTCGTCTTCACCTCAAAGGAGATCAATTTGAGCCGGGCTCAGATCGGTACCCTAACCAACGACAAATTCAGACTGAAGGAGGGTGCGTTCCATCTTGGATTTGCCAGCCCTAGCGGTAAGGTCAAGTATCAGGCCAAGGACAGACCTCAGGGTGGCCTCTTCCAGCTCGAGATGGAGTACACGTTCAACGTCACCCACACCGTCACACTCGGCCCGGGCATTTTCTACTTCCTAAACCCCAACCAAGATAACGTTGTCCAGAGCGGTAACGGCCTCGTAAGTTTTCTCCGGGCACACTCTCTGGTAGTAGTGATTAGTCTGCTAATACCCGGTGACCCTGTTAACACCCTGACTCGACGGCCTGGAGCGACTTCTTTGCCCGAGACAGGCCGCAGGCTGCCAACAGGCTCTACCAAGACGGCAACGTTGCTCAGTGGAACGTGTGGAGCGGTGGCCGCATCGGCGCTGTCTTCGGAGAAGATTCCCTCGAGAATGGTCCTGCCGCTGTCAACTGCACCAGCGACTGCCAGGTTCAGAACCGTGTTCTCGGTTCCTTGCTTGTCACTACAATGCACGATTTCATTGTTCCTATCGGTGAAGATGAGTTTGACGAGGATAACCAAATGGAAGGGTTACCAGAGCTTCGGAACAGCTTGGGCGTTGGGGCAGTGGTTGGGATCATAACTACCTTGTAGATAGATTGATATCTACTAGCGATAGATTTGGGGAGGAATAGTCTACTAGTTTAATATATGCATACTCATATAGGAAAGGCCGTGGAAGTCTTGCCTAGTCCCGAGCAGCTAAAAACCACCAGAACATGTATCGAAAAGGGGTAAAGGGGCTTCACGCTCAAGCTGCTTCACGGTCCAACCTATGAGCTGCGCGCTCGATATGACCCTCTAGTGAATGTCCCGCAGGTTTTCCACCGGGCCGAAATCCTTACTCTTGACGCCTAGGCCTGCTGTCGCTCCGTATCTCTACGCGAGCTTCCATCGCAGGTCTGCTATTGTAGCTCCTCGATGTGAGTATGTAGCTCGACTTTTGGAGTGTCCACCAAGAAACGGTCGTGGCGCTCCGAGTCAGAGCTCATAATGCTCAAGTAGTCCCAGCGACCCTCCTGCATTATTTCGCTGTGAACAAAAGTCACCTTGAATAAGGCAATTTCTGTACTCACGCCAGACTGGGCTGTGTGTAATTCCTTGAAAAGATTAGATTGGGCCATGCGAATTAGGTATCAGGAGCGGATGCTGGGTGCTAGTACTCGGTCGTCCAAATACTTGACAGTTGTAAGACTATGCCGGGTCTGTCTCGATGCCTGTCAGCAATGTAGGCTACATCCCCAATGCCTTGGAAGATCCGATCTATGGAGTTCGGCGTATGGTCAGCATAGAAATCGAATGCATTCCAGGCTGCCTGTGGGCTGCGGTCCAAATTGCGGACCTACGAGTCACGCTTCATGGCTGTGCCGCAGCATTGTAGTACAAAAGAACCCGTGCCAGAGGCTGTGCTGGCCCAAATCTGCATGGGTGTCGACACCCGGATTGATGTGGCTTCGACTGAAGTGCCTAGAGGTCGCGAAACTCATTTTGAACCGTGAAGCAAAGCCCAAGAGACGAATTAAAACTCAATGAACGTCAGCCCTAGAAAAAGATCCTCTGGATCTGCGCCTAGAGCCGTAATCCCCACACTTGGAAGCCTCGATGGTTCGACCTGAATTTTGCTAGTTCTACGGTAGGCCCTCTCTTGCATCGGCAATTGCCTAAAGTCCATGCGCCTAGCGACCAGGGTCTATAGAGCAGGAATCATACACAAGTCTTGTCAAACGTCATAATAAAATTAGACTGTTAGATCACGGTTTGGCGGAGTAGCGTATGGTTGGTTACCGTAGCCGAAGTCAGCAGGGATGACAGCGGCGCGTGCATCCCGTTTGGGCAACCAAAATGGGTCTGTCCACGTAAAGGAATTATCGGGATCTTGTATAAAGACCCTTCAGCGATTGTGTTGATGATTCTTCTCGGATCATGTCTTTCCATGCGCAGCAAGTTTCTATAATCAGCTTCAAGCATGTTGAATTATCTCCCATTTACCCTCCTGATGACTTCGGTCGTCACGGCCGCCATCACATGGAGACCATGCGAAGACCTTCCCAGTCAAGTCCAATGCGCTAACGTCACTGTTCCGCTTGACTATACCAACTGTGCTAACAACCAGACTTTGGTCCTCCAGCTGGTAAGAGCGCCGGCAGTCACAGGACAATCCAAGGGTAGCATTCTCTTGAACTTTGGGGGTCCGGGAGCCACCTCCAGAGGAACTCTGGCTACAGTTAACCCCCTGCTACATGCGTACGTGTGTTATTCCGCTGCACCAGAAACTGAATCGTCGTTTGCTGATGGCATTTCTATGCAGTATGACGGGTGGTCAACATGACTTGATTGCGTTTGATCCTAGGTAGGCAGCACCACGGAAATGAGTTGACGGCTCTGTTCGAACGTGATACAATGAGCCCTCGGACGCATTGATTAACATCATCTATCAGAGGAACAGGCACCACGATACCCTTTCAATGTCATGACGACTTCGGCTTGATACGATTGGGTCTTGAACAGACTGCTTCCAATTCGTCCGATGTTGCCTTGGGTGCAATCTGGGCACGTGCAACGCTGGACAGCCAAACCTGCCTCGAGACCGAAAATTTAACTGGCAATCTCATAGGCACCGCATTTGTGGCAAGGGATATGATCAGAGTTGTCGATGCCCTAGAGGAGGATGGCATGCTTCGGTATTGGGGTATGACAGAAGCAACGAAAGCATCAAAGCCGCATGGACTAACTCGACCAGGTTTCTCGTACGGAACAACCCTTGGCGCGACGATATCGGCCATGTTTCCTGAGCGCGTCGATAAAGTCATCCTTGACGGTGTACAAAACCCCCACGAATACTATCACGCAACTGCGTAAGTAATGGGTGTTACCGCGTCGTTGATTCTGTGCATTATGGCTGATTAGTTCTGAAAGGGACTTCGAGGAATGGACCGACTCCGATAAAGTGGTGAGCGCCATTTTTCACACGTGCCTAGACTTTCCAGCGAATTGTGCCCTTTCTCAGCAGGGCGTAGGGGCCGAAGAGCTCGAGCAGCAGTTCTGGAACCTCTTGTGGCAGATCAAATATGAGCCCATCATTGTCGGTCCCTTTACCGTCGACTACGATTTGATGAAGCTTGTCGTAGCTTCGTGTCTGTACGACTCGTCCACGTGGCCAGCGCTAGCGCTGCTCCTCCAAGGCCTATTTACCGGCCAAAGCAATGAATCGATGGAGACGGTTCTGTCGGCCTTCTATCCTATCACCTACGAAGGCACCATAGACGCCGTCCGTCTCAGTCCACCGCTCATGGGCATTCACTGCTCTGACAGGACACCGCGCCTCGACAGGCTAGAAGACTTGAAACCAACTGTGGATCGGCTTTATGAGGTCAGCCACTTCATGGGAGATGTAGCTGCCAGTCTGCAAGCAACCTGCGCACAGTGGGGGTTCCACGCCAAAGAGCGTTACGAAGGCGACTTCAATGTCCGGACAGAAAACCCTCTGCTCATCGTCAACAACCACTTCGACGGTCATACGCCCCTCGTATCGGCTTACAATGTAAGCTCCGGCTTTGATGGTAGCCGTGTTCTCGAGGTTGCAGGCTATGGCGTAAGTAATCGTGAGAATTGTCATTCTGGAAAGCGAGAAGCTAACTGTTGCACGTAGCATGCCAGTTTGGCTGTCCCTTCTCTTTGCACGGTAGAGTATATCAGTGCCTATTTCAACGACGGCACACTTCCCGATCATGGCCATGTCTGTAATGCGACTGTTGCTCCATATTCGGGACTGGGTTGGGATGATATTCTTGACCTTGGTGCTGCAGCAGGTAAAAGGGCCATATCTGGCATGGATATTGGCGGGTATAGGATTCCTCGTGGGTATGCCCCTGGGCATAGATGGCTGCTGTAATAGGCCGAGCAGAGCAGGTTTTTCCTATTCAGTCACATCCTGTGTATACTACCCTCACCCTACTCATGTCGCTACCTTCGAATAGAGATCATCTGTCTGTCAGCGAAGGGGAAGTCTAATGAAATGACATGAGATCTCACCCGATCGTCATTTATTTGCTACTTTCTTGGATAAATAACTAACGCACCTATCAATCTTGCGCGCCTTGAATGCGCTGTGTGTTAGCTAGGTTTTCATCGGCTGGTCAAATTTGGTGATGATGTGAAACTGGTAAGGGTGAAGTGATTTTCCAGCGAGTGACCCGGAGTACCTCAGACTTCAAATCCAGTGAACAGATGCCTTGCATGAGGGGCACTGGCGATACGTATATCTTACCTGCTACGAGCAAGTGCATCACATTACTGTTGAGATTGGCTACTATTTTCGCGGCTGTAAACCGGACAAGCCAGGCCCGATCTCAACATTATTTAATTGTTCCGTCGGACACTTACCCTAGAAAAGAAGATCAAGAACAAAGAGAAGCTCCAAGATTGGCTTAGACGCACAAAGGAGAGCTTTCCGGCAGCTGAATACGCGCTGGGCGGCCCTCCTAAAACAATATAATTAAAAATAAGGCGGGAGTCTCAGGCGACCCTTGCCAAACCCACATCGGCACAAATTGCTCCAGAAGACCAGGGTCTAGAGCCTAGATCCCACAAGCAAGATCAAAGGCATATCGCGAATTATGCTCGTGATTTGTCCGGAACCGTCCTTTCGTCCCCGCATTCCTGCATCTGTCAGTCCCTCCTCGACCGGTCTTTTCCCATGTTGACGGACCGCAAAGTTGGGAAAAGCGAGGACCCCTGTACCTGTCATGTCAAATCAAGGGAATCTTGGGTTTTCATTGGTCGGGAGGCTGGCACAACGCCGCCGCCGCCTCCGATTGCAGGCCGCTTATCAATACCCGGCCTCTTCTTAGTCGATGTTATCGTGATCTTACATCAGACTTCTCGGCAACTTATGCGCTGTTGCGAATAGCGCCTCCGGCCACGGTGTAGCATTACTGCCCATGGTTTGCTGTTTGTTGGCCGCGATTATACCATATGTACCATGTCTTTACTTCTTCTCATGTCTGTGTTCTTAGGTCATCTTGGTTTCCCTTCGTCTGTACTGTTCCCTGAAAAATGACTGTTGAAACACCAGCCCACGATAAGCCGTTGTCAGAAGTGACGCCGCTTCTCGTAAAGCCCAAATGTGTTGATGACGATTCAAACGAAAAGTCGGCGCAGCGAGCGATAAGTAGCCTGCAGGCGGTGGCTGTGGGATGTGGCATCTGGATCATGATTCTCCTTCAGTGTAAGCACCCTTTGCTCATCTGTTTTGCAGTAATAGTCTTCTCTAACCCTCGCCTTATTCGCAGCCAGCAACATCTCCGGCATGACCATGATTCAAGGAAGCATCGCCGAGGACTTTCACATGCACGACAACCCTATGTGGCTTTCGACCTCTTTCATTATCCCCGTATCCGCCCTCGCACCTTTCATCAGCCGTCTCGCGGCCACGTTCTCCCCACGCGCCGTGATAACCCCAATGGTAACCTGCGTGGCTACCGGCAGCCTCGTCAGTGGTTTGGCTACGTCTTTGAACACCTTCTTGATAGGCAGGGTTATCTCGGGGATAGGCTATGCCGGAGTACTACCCCTTTCGGTGGTCTTCATCATTGAGTTCACTACGGGCAAGAGCCGAGGAATATTTGTCGGCATGTTCAATACAGGGGCTACAATAGGCGTCTCCGTCGGAGCAGCTCTCTTTGGGGCGTTGCTACCCATGATCGGATGGGTAAGTGGCTGCAATGAATTCCCCAGCCCGCTCTCGGCTAAAATCGGAAACAGCGCCCATTATTCTGGATTCAGGCTCCTCTGATACTGTTCTCGGGCGTTGGAACCTACTGCAGCCTACCAACCGAGGAGGAACCCGGGGCAGAGACAACTCGCCAAAAGGCGCGACGTGTCGACTACCTGGGTGCTATTCTACTGGTGAGGCTCGTTCTATATTAGTTTCACGTATGCCTACTCACGCGCATATCAGACTACCACCATTGTTCTATTCCTCTACGGACTTGCCGGGGAGATCAAACGAGTGCCACTACTACAATCGCTCATCTCTCTCATTGCTTTTCTCGCCGTGGAACGCTTCTTCGCGGCCGAACCCATCATCCCTCTCAACGTGCTCTCGTCGAAGGATGTTATGCTCATCTGTTTCAGTCAACTGGGCTTCATGTCCACGAGATGGCTGGTCATTTTTTATGCGCCCATATTCATGCTTGCTGTCGGCGGTGCGGCTCCTGCGGCTGCAGGTACAATCATCATACCTACGAACCTCGGCTTTGCCATTGGAGGCATCTCTATAGGCTGCTTGCACGTGCGGAGAAGCGGATCGTTCTGGCGTCCGAGCGTCGTTGCAATCACCGGCTTCTCAATTACCGTTTTCTTGCTCGCTGCCATCAGCAAAACTCAGATTTCCGTTCCGGCATTCATCATTGTCGTCTTTTCCAATGGATTTGCCACTGGAGCTACGCTCAACTACACCCTTGCTCACTTGCTTCATTGCACTCCGGACCGAAATTCACAGTACGTTGCCACAAGTCTGGTCTCGACGTTTCGTAGTTTTGCCGGCAGCTTCGGAGCCACTATTGGAGGGGGTGCGTTCTACAGTCTTCTCGGCACAGGCCTTCGGGAAGGGTTTCTGGAGGTTGATGGTGGGCTGGAGCTTAGTCCATCTCGTGAAAAGCTCATCGCTCGACTCTTGACTTCTCCTGCATTGGTCTTTAACAGTGGCTTGAACCCCCAAGACCAGGAGGTTGCGGCAGAAGGATACGCAGAAGCTATCAAAGGACTTTGGCAGGCCGCTGCGCTGCTCACTGTCTTCGTGCTGGTCATGCAGGCGTTGACAAGCCGGGACCGCGTCTCCAAAGTCTCGGTTGAGGTATTACATCAAGAGCAGGAACAAGAATAAGCGACCGACCCCCGGTTTCACGACTGTGGCTAAATTTTACGTGCTGATCTATTGCCTGTGAGAACGGAATGATAGTTTACGATGTTCATGACTCTTTGAATTCTTTTTACGCCCATGAATCATGAGGGACCAGACTATAGATGATAATGAAATTGACAATATCTTTAAATCAAACTGCCCGCGTGCTTCTAAGCGATCGTGTGAGTACGTGTTGATGTGACTGGATTTCCCTTGATAGTCATGACTTTCTGTCGCCATGAGCGACTGTTGGTGCCAGCTTTTACCAAGCTCCATTATCACAGTGCTGGAATCTAACGAAAACAATCTTGCAGGACGAAAACTCAACCATGATTGGATGTTTCACGCTCATAGGCAGTCTTATTACGCATGTGATGTGTTCAGCTGTCGTGAAGCTCTGAAATAGGCGCAGACGTCGACGGCGTTTTCGAGTGTGCCGGCTGACCAAGGTTGTGGAGAGCTGCGTGGATTGACAATGAATGCAATGATCCAGAAGACCTAGAGGCGTAGGGAATATCGTAGCGCTTTGGCATCGATACGCTTGAAAATTATATTGACCATGCCTCCTGTATGCTAGCAATGCTTCAGCAAATTTTCAGAATGCGTAAGCAGCAGGCGGCAACCCTACCAAAAGGTGTAGTAAATATTTAAATATTGAACTGCATCA
Source organism: Stachybotrys chlorohalonatus IBT 40285 (assembly GCA_000732775.1). Lineage (NCBI taxonomy): Eukaryota > Fungi > Ascomycota > Sordariomycetes > Hypocreales > Stachybotryaceae > Stachybotrys > Stachybotrys chlorohalonatus. Next base: position 55,531 of record KL660623.1, on the reverse strand, counting down.
TATTTCCCAGGCAAGAACTGTGGCAGGGTGGCCCTCATGGTTGACGCGTTTCGAAGGCAATCGACGGCTTGCTTCGACATAACATCAGCGTAACCCAACGTAGCGAGTTTTGGTACCCAAGCTCACCATGCGATGAGTGGAAGAGAACTATTGCCTGTCACCTAATGACAATGCAGTCGTTGGTAGTCAGGAATTCATCTGAAGCTTGTCCCACTCCTTTTGTTCTTTGAGAAACTGCTCCTTCTTCTGCCGATACCCCTCGTGCATCTTGCAACGCTCCCAGTACTGGCGAAAGACCAAGCTAGACTGTTCCTTCTCGGTCTTGTCTTCGCGCGTCGTGCCCTTGGGCAAGTCGTCTCGTGTGCCTTTTCTGTACTTTCTGCCGCCCGCGTGGTTGGCGTACCTCTTGGCGCGGGTCATGCCCATCTGGATAAACTTGCGAGCCATGTCCATGCCCACAAAGTCGTCCTGTGCGTCAAACTCTTCGAAACGCGCCCAAAGTGCGGCCGCGCTGGTTCGTGCAATAGGGACCGTGCGGAAGCGCCATAGTGGCAGCAGGGAGGACTTGTAGGGCTCAAAGGTGAGAACGCCCTGCTCGCCGCGACCGATGCGGTATGTCATCCGGGACGCCTGGGGCAAAGTCTCAATGATGGGACTCTTGGCAGAGAGTTCAAGCTCTTTGACCATTTTGCAATATTCACTTCCCCAATAAGCCCTCCGATGACATGTCCTCGAATAAAGGATTGAGGTCAAAAAGCAGTCTGGGATATTGGTCTAAGCTCCGATCCGAGAATGATGATGTCATGGATGAATCCAGCCAATTTCAAAGCATGGACTCACTTCAATCTGATGAAAAGAATTTATCGACAAGTAACGAAAGCTCCTACTACCCTCTCATAAAAGCTTTCAACAACGAGATGGCCAGCATCGCATTGAGGCTCCTGCCACAAACCATGTCCACCACCACTGAACCGCTATTCAATATCACTAATCTCCAACCCAGAGCCAAGGAAAGAAGAAAGGGGAACAAGGAGACTACCCGAATAATAAGGAAAGCTAAAGAGAACTGGATTGACAAGACCTACTAGAATCGCCGTACATGGCGTCCTTAATGGACGGTGCGGAGGGGCCAAGAGAGCCGGTCAGGCGAGCATAAACAGCCGCTCCCCTCTATACAGCCATGTATCCAGCGCAGCCTGCCTCCCAATCTCCCAATAATCCAGCTTCAAGAGCCCAACGCGCCTCGACACCCCGTTCTCCGTCTGCACAACCAGGCAAATCATGGCCTCGGGATCCTTGCGCTCAAATTTATCAATACGGCGCTTCTTGGCCCGGGAGCTCTTCTTGTCCGCGGACTGGATGGCCCGATAGACCTTCCCCCGCGGCGCCCCGTGCGTGCCGAGAACCAGGCACTCGAGATCTCCGTTTTTGAGATACTGCTCGAAGTACTCATACGATCCCGGACCGGTGGAAAGGTGCACATGCACGTTACGACTGGGGTGCGACACTCCTTGGTCGTCCTTGTCCCAGAACTTGATGCGGTGAGGGTCGACGACACGGGTGTAGAAGCGCAGTGTTTGTGCTTGGAAGAGTGTATGCATGATCTCTGGCGGATACGATGGAAGCCGCGTTAACCACCCGAGATCCTTGCGGGTTCCGTCGCGAAATTCGATATGAACAGTGTTTAGCTCGCTGGTCCAGCAGTACGGATAGTCCCTTCTTTCGCCTATTTCGCCGAACCATCCCGCCCATGACCACGAAGGGAACCCCTCTCGGCGACCAGCCATCGGAGTGTCCATTCCGGCCATGCTCACGTAGTAAGACTTCTGCTTTAGCTTCTTCTCAGCCCAGAAGTTAAACTGGTCAAAAACCCCCGTTTGGTGTGTCCAGGCTAGAGCGTAGCTGAGGTGATCCAGACCCTCCTTCTCAATTGGATTGAGACATGCAATCGGAAAGGGAACTGGAATCCCAGCCAAACTTGCGATTCTTGCGGTGGATATTGCATAATATTGAGCAATACCTGCAAATGCATTCAATATGTCGTGGTCATTCGTCAGCTCTCTCTTTGTGTACTCCCGGATCTGATGCTGGCAACGGCGGATAATGTCGATCTTGCGATGGTTTGTCCTGCTTTGCGTTACCCGCACATGCGAGTACGAGTTGGAGTTGCCAATGATGAAGCGACCCGCGCGGTGGTAGGCTCGATACCGCTGACCGTCATTCGTGTGCAGGATCTTGGGGTTGCTCTTCATGGACTCAATCGTGTTCATAGCATTGCACTCGAAGTAAAGCTGATAGTCGGTGAAGAAGAGACGTCGCGTTGAAAACAGCCCCTCCTGATACGTCCACGCCCTCGACGACCAAGCGGACGCTGCGATGCAGAAATGCGGATCAGGCTTGGTCGAGATGAACTTGAACCCTTGGATTGTTGTGCAACGTTGCTCCCATTGGGCAAAATCATGGTTCACCCCCGGAAGCCCTTGGTTGGCATTTCGACCCAGGGAGAAGATGGTTAGCTCTGCAGCTGCGTAGATATCTCCCATGCGGCCGAACTGCTGCTGCTTCTCTGTCTCGCTGGCCTGATTGATGCAGTACTGGTCTACCCATAAGAAGCGGCAGCCAAGGCTCTTCGTAACGGCGATGGCATCTTGAACAACCTGTGGGACATGAGGGAGATATTGAGAAGTTGTTGATGCTTGAGACGCTGGCGTGGCACTCTGTACGCGCCCACTGGGAGCAACGCTTTCGGGTCTTCCAAGATATTCCCTTACAGTTCCAAAGCTTCCGATTGAGACTGCGCTTTGGGACCTCCTCCGGTTCGAGACGTTCATTTCCATGCTGCTAGCCGAGGCATGGCTTTGGGCTCTTCTTATTGTCGATATGGCCCTCGCCGTGTTCGTGTTTGGGATAGCACTTTGGGCCCTTCTGATCGTCGGTGTGGCTCTCGCTATTCTGATGTTTGGAATAGTACTAGTGGTCCTTCCAGCGGCCGAGAAGGTTCTGCCAGCGTTGTTGGTAGGGGCAAGGCCGTGGCTTATTCCAAAGGGGCGGGCAGGCCGTCGCTCTCCTTGTCTCACCTCGCCGGCTTCTCGAACGGAGGCTGCTCTCAAGGTGGACCTTGGCCCCGAATTTGCAGGTGTACGAACAAAGAGACTAGGGCTTCCTTGTCCGCTGCTACTTACCTGCGACGACTCTCTCAATGTAGGAGTTGAGATCGAGGGTCTCTCGAACATCCCCTCATCCTTCCCCCACACGTAACTGAGGGCCACGTACTCATCGCCTGGACGCCAGTACTGAATCCGAAGATCCTCGGAATCGCAGTTGATCAATTTTAGTCTTGGCACGTTTGGCACTCGCGTGTTGCACAGGTATTTGTGTTCCTGGCACTGCTTGGTCCAGGATTTTACGATCCTGGGGTCAAACCTTGGTGATATCTTCTGTGGTGCGAATACTTGGGATTCGGGTTGTCCTTCGGGTATGATGACCACCATCCCATTTTTGGCGATATGCTTTTCCAGAGATGAGCGCCAACCCACAAACTTCGGCACGACAGCGATATGGAAAGGGGTGTTATGAATACGCAGGACGTCCCTAGCCTGTTGGAAGTCGTTGACGTGGGGAAGATGGCGAAGGTGTCTGAAGATCTGAATCCTGTCGCCAAAATCGTGATGGTATTTGTACCGATCATTGATAAATTCTTCGATCCAAGCCGCATGCAGTTGCTGGCAAAGGGAACAGTTCCGTTTCTCTTCTGTATCCAGTCGCCTGTATCGTTTCCCAACGTCAGCCACGTGCTGGCCCTTCCAGGTCATTCGTCCCTGGTACTCCTTCAACTGGTCGATGATGTTCCAGCGCAGCATCGCGCAGTTACGGCACAGCTGGCTGTCTGGGGAGCCATTAGGCTGGGTTGATGGAGCACTGGGCCGGATTGATGAAGCATTGGAGAAACTCCGAGTATTTCGTGTACTTGCATCGGATGCCTCGCTTCGACTTCTCTTTCTCGACACTTGATTCTGAGTTGCAATTACTTGACTTCTGCCAAGCGTGTGGGTATTGGTGCTAACCACGCTCTAGAAGTTCTGTCAGACTAATGAACTCGCAATATGTTGGGTACTGAATGGGAGAAGTGCATACACTCGTTACGCTTGTCGAAAGACGGCGGCGTTGGCTAACCGAAGGACTCGTCTGCCGAGATATGTCGGCGATCACCATGTCTTCGGGTTCGGGTTTGATGGACATTCTGTTGACTGTGTCGCATCGTCTGTACTATCAACTGCGAAATCCGGTTGCCCAACGTACTCATGTAAGTGTAGTTGTTTGATCCCACGGCAGTCGATGTCATTTTCGCAAACGCTTGATTGAACAAGAGGAACTCCAAGCGCCAGCGGCCAAGTCTCAAATAACCATTGTCGTTGAGCGGCTACGGAGCCCGTGAGTCATGGGTAGCCTGACAGCTGAGGAACTGGCAAAACGCCACTTCATCGTTATAGGTTGCGGACACGCAGGGTCGGTCACTGAAGCGGCCATGTTACCCCCACGAGGAGGAGCTGAGAACCCCGGTTCAGAAAAAGTGTAAAAAAACAATGCAGAGACGGCTGATCGGCGATTCGCTCCTATCATGCTGCACAGCCTCGCTCGGCCTTGGCAATGATCGTTCTGCCTTTTCACCATTCCGCCTTGGTGGTCTCCTGGGTTGGATCAGTGTGGAAAACGGCGGACAGCAAGGCAGATTTAACAGCCACTAAAAATCAAGCACCCCAATACTTCATGCCCTGCCCCATACTTTGAACATGTCTAGAATATGTTCCTGCTCAAACTTTTTTAATGCAAGAAATTGCTGATTAATCATTCCAGCAAGACGGTTCGCGAAGTGCGCAACATGGCCGAGGTGGTCTGGTGCCTATGGTCTCCTTGCCCAGAACAATTAACACACGCAATCAAAATACACGCAATCACTTAAATTGTATCAGGGAAGCGTGTCCAGTATCTTCTGCCAAGCACTCAAGGAGCCAGTACATACTCTGTACCACAATGCTATGTAGCTTTGTGAAGGAGTGACGCGTCGCGTCAAGGTATTGATGACGAGGCTGTCAAGCTGTCTCAAAATTCGGTGAGGCGTTCTTCACACAGCCTGGTCATTATCACTTGGTTGATTACGTTGAAGAAGAGTTCAAGGCAGACGCACTTGGCATATATAGAAGGTAATGGAAGGTAGAAGACATGTTTTGTCGCGTTTAGATGTTTGTTTACTTTCTGCGAGGCGTGTGACCACATGAGACGCCACGGCTGAGAAGCGCGCCAGCCTGATCAGTATATACCAATGAAAGCCATCTTTTCTATCAGACGTCATCGCTACGTTGATGTAACGCGTAAGCAGGTTGTGGACACTACGAGTTGGACTCGTCGACTTGACTGCCAAAGGAGGAAAGTCTCAGAAGTGCACTGGTGAGCGATGTCGGCTGCCACAGAGGCTTGACTCATAATCAATTTCCAGTGTCGATTTTACGAAAAACTGGTGTTAGAAGTGTGCCAGAGTGTCTCAAATCATTATTACCAAAGCCTCAAACTTGAAGAGAGGAACTCGGTTGGCGAGGCTAATCCAGCACGGGAAGAGAATTACTAACGTCTACTTTCAATGGCAGATAGAATGTCTAGATATGGAGCCCGGTGTGGCCACAAACAGTGCCGCCCTGATGTTGATCCGGTTGAGGCTTACACAAGCCTCACATACATGTGCTTCGTTCTTGTCTTCTACCCCTAATTAAGAACGTCAAACCAACTCACATCAGCTGCACTTGAGTGCAAAGCAACGAACACATTCATGTAGGGAAAGGCTAGTTTATTCTGGCATGGCAACAATCTCAAGTTCTGGCATTTCAGTGACCATCCCGGCCTGCTATTCACCATGTATGACTGGAGCCTGCATATCTTGCACAAGTACAAGATTCCTACTTTTTTGTGTACAAACAGCCTGAGATACAAGAGCCAAAGTAATTCAGCTTTATAACCTGATCTTAAAGAGCTGTATCACGAACAAGACTTAGTAGTTTGCCCAAACCACCGCAAACGCCTGCTTGTCATCCAAACGGGTGATGCGATCCGCAGTCACAGTGACAACCGCGGTCGCGCCCGAAGCCGCCTCCTCCGTCACATCCCAAACGACCTGTTCCACGTTGTTTTCTTCGCCACTTTCGTCCTGCCCTGCCTTCTCAAATACGGTTGATCCGTCCACCTTGACTTCGACCTTCAAGGAGAGCTTGTTTTGAATCTCTTGGCCTTTGCGATCCGAGAAGGCCAGTGTGACCTTGAGCTGACGGGACTTAGCTTTGTCGCCATCGCTATCACCGTTTGTGGTTGCGGGAGCTGAATCAGAGCCCAGGTCGAGCGAGACCTCGTGCGTCCAGGTGTCATCCTCGCCTAGGGCGCCATCGGCGCCCACGTCGGCGAAGCCAAAGGAGCCAGCCGCCTTGTTCTGGGTGATTGAGGCCAACGACCTTTCCATGTCGATGCGGCCAAACCCCTGCTCCGCCCGAGGCTTGCCGATATCCACAGCACCGTTGATGGCGAGCGCCTTGATCAATGCGGCACTAGGTTTCTCAACGCTGCCCTTCTCCCGCGCAGCCTCACGCAGCACAGCACAGCAGCCCGACACCAGCGGCGTCGCCATGCTAGTTCCGGAACTGAACATCCAGAGATTGTCTTTGGTTGGGCCATACGCGTTGAGCCTGCTCTTCGGGACGGCGCGGGAGGCTGCGCTGAGGATAGCCACACCCGGCGCAACAACATCGGGCTTGAGGCGGCCCTCGAGGGTCGGGCCACGGGAGCTGAAAGCAGCAACCTCTTTGGGATCGCCCGGCGGGCTGTCGGGGTTGTATTGAAAGTTGGCGTTGGGCCGGGTCGAGTGCGTGGCTCCCACACAGATGATGTTCTTCGCCGCGCTCGTGCTGCCAATGTGAGCGTTCGTTGGTGACGTCTCTTCACCATCATTGCCCGCGGCGAAAACGATGACATCTGAAAAAAATTGTGTCAGTACTGTCATTGCTGGCGGGGCAAGGACTTACGGTCTTGGTTATGCCAGATGAACCCGTCGACCGCCGTGGCTTCTGTGTCATATTCCACCTGGCGTTCGTCCCAGTTCAGCCCCCAGGAATTGCTGGCGACGCGGGCATCGTGGTTCTTATAGGGCGGCTCAAACAGATTCCACAGGTTGGGAGGAACCCATAGACCACCACCCCGGTCACTGCTCAGTAACGATTGCATGACCAGAGACGCCTTGGGCGCAGTGCCTTGGATCTTGCCACCCATTGCGGCTGACTCTCCATCCCCAAGGACAGACCCCGCGCAGTGTGTCCCATGGCCATCAGGGTCATCCGTCTTGCCGCTCTTGGTCTTTCTTCCCTCTGAAATGAGCGCCTTGACACGGCCCGTGAAAGCCGGGTGGACGTCGTCAACATTGCCGAGGTCAAAGCCTGTGTCGGCAACAGCAACAGTTTCGCCTTCACCTTTGAAACCCATAGCTGAAATGAACTCCTCGCCGTTCGCATTGATGTCGACCCTTGCTAGGTTGTTAAAGAGTTTCTTATCCACCACCTTCTCGATCTTGTGCACCGAGTCGATGTCCTGAATTTGGGCGATAGTCTCCGCCGTCGCCGTAAGTCTAATGATGTCGTGGTCTCGAATGAGTGATTCCGGGTCTAGGCCGGTTCTTTGAACAATGTCTTGAACAACCTGGTCCACCGAGTCTGCGCCTTTGTGCAGCATGACGTCGACTCGAAAGACCGGCGCTTCGGGCTCGCCCGCTGAAGCCGCCGCGACCCCCCCGCTAGCCGCTTCAAGGGCTGCCGCCAGGGGTGCCGATGTCTTTAGCTGGCGGGGGAAGACATTGACCTGCTGGAGGTAGCCTAGACTGCGCAGCGGAGTGAGATCAGATGGGTCATATCGGCAAAGGTAGGTGTTTTGGCCCCAGTAATCAAGGACCGTGGCCCCCAAATCGGCCAGCTCACGCTTTTGAGCGGCACTGATGTGCCCTTTCCCCGTGATGTAGATGTAATTGGAAGTGCTGGCATCCGCAGCGGGGTCGGCATCGGCGACGGAAAATACATGACCGTTGACTGTGAGTGGGCGAGACATGGTTGCTTAATATTTAAGATTTCTTGGTAGAGAATGGACTTGAATAATATAGAAAAGTCTGATGACATGTTGTTGTTTTTTTTTTCGGGGGAGGGAAGACGCTGCCTTATATACCATTCTGCAGCCAGACCTAGAAGCCTGTTTTAAGCGAGTTCGCTATCAGGGTGCCCCGTCACAGTGCCACCGCAGGACCGATGTGATGCCGCGTGTAACTTGGTATGCCTCCCCCTGGAGCACATCAAGCCGCCACTACTATCTCATGCGCAGCATTATCAGGTGCCACTGTGTGTCTCGAAGCAAGCGACGATCCAATCCAGTGGCGTCCTCGGCTAGTCGCACACACCCTCTCTCAGCCCTACCATCACATTTCCCCGCTTGAGCTGCCGCTATACCGTGTATTCCTGATTACGACGAAGCCAGAAAGTCTTTTTCAGCTTTGTTCACGCATTCGCCAAGACGGCTGAGCCGCTGGCTGCCTGCATGAGGTATCGGGGGCGGGGTAAAGGGGCATGACTCGCTTACTCCTCCCGTCAGTCAGTGTCCCATCTTGGCCAAACGTGTGTGCCTTTCCTTTTTATTCTGTCCAATGCATGATCGAGTGGCTATGTCGTGATGTGCACTTGCTAAGCGAGTGAGACAGATCGGACAGTATGATCTGATCAGAAGACATATTCTCATGTGTATTGAGTTTGAGAATGGCCACCCCATCGAGATCCTCTCCCTTGAGGTATCAAAGCCAATCGATTCTAGGTACTGAAAGTTCTACCAACACCTTATGAAGACCGTTTACAGTCCCTGAGATATGCCGTTACCGTATACCAATACGTACTTCACATTTCCAACACGTTTGGGCAACGTTCAACGCTACAATGTGTGACGCCTCCGACAATCCGCACCGCGACGGAAGTCAAAAATCTTGTTGCGCCGATAGGCATAGATGTTGTGTTTTTCAAGGAGTGAGCGAATGCGATTGCATTCCTCCCTCGCCTGTTAAAGCTGCCGCCTTTGCGTCGTCCTTTCTTGCGCCGGAACGTCCGCTTTCTCACGAGCCCACGATCTAAAGGCTCCCACCGACAGCACAGAAACATACCATCAAAGGTTGAAAACAGCTGCTTGAGCACCCATTAAGAGCTCTGCGAAAGACAGCCCTCTTTGTATGCTTGACAACATGGCAATAAAACCATGAAATGCCCCTGCGCATCTTGACTCCGTCAACTCTAGCTACACGGCTATAGCTAAAAGTCAAACGCCACCCCTCGCTACACGCTGCCTAGCCATGCTTAGTTGAGTTGACATTGCTTACTTCAAGAAGTGTTTGCTACCACCATCGCTACTCAACTAGGAAACACTTCCATGCCTAGCGGCTTCTGTTGACCTACGGATCACAAGGCAGAGATGGAATAGAAAAGCCACGGCTTTAGCTATGAGCTAACACAAACACACCGAAAGCCCCTCCTTGTTCGCTTATTTTAGAATTATCAATAATGGGGCCCTACCAGGATGCCGATCGTGATGTCTACCGTGGTTGAGACTCTGTGTGCACGCCACACACACTTCCCAGAACGTGACTGTTTGAGCCCGCAGTAGGAATCTTGCAAGTACTTGGTGAACCAGCCAAACATTCACATGCAACCGCTTTCTCGGGTTTATTTGACGTCATGAACGCTCTGTACCGTCGGCTCGTCTCCCCTCTGTCATCACCTCACCTGTCGGAACTAGTGGCGTCTCGCTCGAGCTCTTATCCTATGCCCTGGCTTGGCGTTTCGCGTAACGCGGCTGCACAACAGGAACTAGAATTATAGCTGAAAGCGTATTTTTGTGCAGCCACACTACTCAAAACCGCAGGTAAAGACTTCACAGCTGATGAGCGCGAGAATCAAGCGGCGGGCCACAGTGACATTTTGCCTGGCCTTCTGATTAGCCTGTGCCTTGTTCTTAGCCATTACGAGGCGGGTTCCAGCGTCCATCTTAGCATCGTCGCGGACCTTGGTTTCATTGTGCCAGAGATGCAAACCCTCTTCTTCCACTCTGTCGCAAATTGCGGCACATACAAACATTCGCGCTTACCTATACGTCAAAGAGAATAGATACACTGCTGGAGGTAAAAGCCCAGACTATAGGCATCTCACAACACATGCGACACAGAGGGTTCTGACTGGTTTGCATCAACTCTCAAGCTGTTGACTACGAAAGTGTACAAGGATTCACTCGGCTACTAAAGTTGTAAAGGAATAGGCAGCTGATAAACTATCTGAGGGGAGTTGCTCTTGAGCATTTGACTTTGGATACTCGCTTTGCAATTTCTCAAGTGGGCGCTCATGCGAACAACGAGCACCCGCCGGCGGACGTAGGATGATTTACCGTCCTTCATAGATCCGTTCTCAGATCTGGAAGTCATTCTTTGAGCAAAACTTCTGCCGCGACTTCAATGATCTTTGACTGTTCGGCAAGGTTCATGACAACCTGTAGAGGACAAGTTCCAATCCCCTCGTGAGGATCTAGCACCACACATAAAGCATTCATAATCGCTCTGACCAAGATCAAAGTGCAATTTTATGAAGAAAGACTGCGTCTGACTTTGAAAACTGTTTTTGCTCAGCAAACCGTAGACCTTTGCGTTGGGAAAGATCCAGGCACATGTTGATCTCTTGGAATCCCATATCCTAATATCATCAGAGTTGTTACTGGGGTACTACACTGTTTATAAGGGTACCGAGTCGGGAATGGAATTGCTTATTATTATGATCATGATCGGGGTCCATGTTATGGTTGAGGCGTAGGTATTTGCCTCTACCGTACACAATGAGGTACCCAAGCTCCAGGCATATTCTAGGCCAGGTAGTCTTTAAAGTCTATGATTTAATTGTAGTTTTTCTTCAACGTATTGGCCCTTTTTGCGAATAATAATGGAAGGTAAAGTGTAGGGTTCACGTTCAGCTGTACCGAAATGCCGTGTAAACTCCAAATGATAAGTACTCAAACAGAAAATCATTGAAAGTAATTCCTCCATCATTATGTGGCAGACTGGATCAATAAAACCCCATTACCTGCAGCCAGTCGCTTTCGAGCCATCATATTTGTGTCGCAGGACTGCTGCTGGGTTAAGCGATCACTGCTATAACGCTTCCCCGCCAACCCATGCATCCGCATCAATGCTTCTGTCTGCTGTAGTTAGAAGAACTTTGAGCTTTACGCCCAGTGTCATCTGGCCGACCAGAATTGCGAGAACCTGGACGACGGCAACAACTTCGCTCTTCCAGCCGTACTGTGCTGTCTCAAACTCGCTGATGTTGTCGACTAGGCAAAACTCAGTCCGCCCCTCGCGAAACTGACAGCAGTTCCCTGACGACTTCGCACAATCCAAAAATGTGCTGGCTTTGGATACTCGTGATGAGCCTATCGTCCATGCGGGACAACACCCCGAACTCGCCTTCTCTTTGCGAAATGGCCAGCCGCACGATCAAGCTCCGGAGCATTCCGTCTGGACCGGTTAAGGTATACCTAGCATTCGCATGTAAGCCGCAGTAATGGGAAATGACAACCAGCCTAGACGAGGTCTTGGCGAGACCGGTCATCGTAGCTGCGAATCCCGACAAGGATGAGATTTTGTCTTTGGCAAGTTAGTCCAGATGGAACTAACACTGGCAGGATGAGCCCTGTGCGTGCATAATAAACGTTCTTTTCTCCTGCCTTCAGGCCTGGCGTGTTATTGGAACGTTATCGAAGACAGAGCGACGAAGGACTGAGGGGTGTATATGGGAAATGGTTTGCGTACACTATTTTTCAACGAGCATGTTGTTTTGATACGTCTTCCAGTTCGGCATGCTACGAGTCGTTGTCTCAGCAGGGCCGCGTTCTACACTCGATTCTGCAACCCCACATTGCTTGTTTCACAACAAAGAACATCTCGAAGAGACAAAAAAAAATAATGGCTAGTCTGAAATGTGGCTAGATTAATATGGCTATGCAATTCAGAATGATGTATCTATGCAAATCAAAGTACCGGTAGCAAAGGACTTTTGGGAGTGGATGGTAGGCCAAGTTTCGCTTCCTAAAAGGCTCGCCGATAGCAGTATGTACCGCTCATAGAATTTCTGTCAGATAGCAACCGGAGGATCGGTTCTCACAGCGTGAATGGCAGCGCCGACATATTTCACATTTTTTGAGTTTACTGTTCATCGTCAGTATTATCTATAATTAATCCTGCCGCAATGCCTTGACTTACGCCCCGCGACCGAGATACGGCCTGATGAAAGCATGTAGATGTGGAATCGTGTCCGGAGAACTTCGACCTCGGACGGGCTGAGGCCGGTATACGAGAACATTCCAATCTACTCAACTTGTCAGCTGATGTCAACCTCGACTTGAGAGCAGTGATGAGCTACTTGGTCAATGATGTGACGCCATGATCCAGGAGTTCCGAGGCGACAGAGTTCATTGTAAAGAGCCAATCTCATAGACCTTATGCGCCCACTTATATGCTGCAGATCGTCCAGCCACTCTTTTGTGAGAGATTCGCTCTCTAGAATCGTTCTGACAATCGTAGATCCGTATCTTGGCGGCACCGAATATTCCGTACGGATCAGATGGGCAAGATTCGCTTTGACGTTGTCTCTCTCCGCTTGCGACAGGTCATTGACGACAACGTGAAGAGCCCCAGCTCGTTGGCCATAGAGTCCAAAGTTCTTGGAGAATGACTGGGCGACACACATTTCCATGGGAGGCTGGAGCTGATGGAAGTAGCGTACTGCCCACGCGTCCTGATCTGGGTCTCCAGACGCAAATCCTTGGTAAGCACTGTCGAAGAACGGAAACAGTTGTTTCTGTTGACATAACTCTGCGATCTTGATCCACTGCTCCTTGGTCGGATCCAGACCGGTCGGGTTGTGCGCGCAGGCGTGGAGAACGATAACATCCTGAGGCAGAGCCTCCCTTTCCAGAACATCGATCATGGCATCGAAATCAATCGAGTTGCTGGAGGCATTGTAGTAGGGATAGGTGCGTTGTGGTACGCCGAGAGATTGCCAGATGGTGTGATGATTGGCCCAGGTAGGATTGGAGAGCCACACGCAACGTGGCTGAAGATTTTCAGTCAACAAACGAGCGCCCAAATGATTCGCCCCCGTTCCTGACACTGTCTGGACTGAGACAACCTGTCGTTCCGTCGGTTGTTCCTGGCCGGTCGGGAAGGCCGCACCAGTCGAGAAGGTTAACCTTCTCGCCACGGCTAAGAAACGCGGATCACCTTCGATAGGCAGGTAATCGTGTCGGCCACTGTCCTTATGCTCGGACAACTCCTCTTCCACGCGCTCAACTACTCGCAAAGGCCACGACTTGCCTTCATCCGAGCAATAGACGCCTGCACCCAGGTTCACGCACTGTGGGTTTATGTCGGACCGGAACGCCGCCAACAGGCTGAAGACCTCATCGGTCTCAACCTGCGGAAGTGCAGAAAAACACGAAATTGATTTGCCGTCCATGTTGGATTGTATTGTGTTGTACCGGTCGAGAGATGGGGGTGCTACGAAAAATCCTGCTGAATATCATTTCTCTAAATGAGTCATGTTTTGCACGATCGGAGACCCGAGAGCAGGGGAAGCTAGGGCTTTTATCTTAGTTCCTGCCAGGGTCCCAGTCATAAATGGATCGTAGAAAGCCAAGTAATGATTCCGAACACTTACCTAATTATGGGTAACACTATACTTTCACTAGCCGTGAAGCGCAGTTGCTGCTAAATCCATGAATAGTACCCGATCAGGGCTGCGCGTTTGAGCATAATAGAGTTGAGTCCAGTCTTGTGACGCTGAAAGAGGAGGGACCTGGCATTGCGATAGTTGTGATTCTGACGAGGATATAAACTTAATAACTTTTGTGGTAAAGTTCTTGATTGACTCCAATCTGGCCATGATACAGAGTCAACTCGAAGCCTCCTTACAGAGTAGGGATGACAAGGGCAGGGTGCATGATCAGAGTATTCTTGCTTCTAGCATCCTTGTCGCGGCGCTAAGTCGCAAAGTGACGAACATCAAATTAGTCTATGTAGGAATTAGCCGCCCGTGAAACCCTGCCCTCCACACCGACTTTGCGTTTCGTACACAATGCCTGACCTATCTATAACAGCATGAAGCAAATCCAAAACAAAAAAAAAAAAGAAAAGACAAAAAAGAAACAAGAAATCAGTACAGCACCTCAAACATCCCCCAGCACAATTATAGTTTCTCTTCCACCAGGCTACCCAACCTCTGTTCGTCTCACCATAGCTTGACATTACACCCTTCTTTGCAAAGACGAAGTACGCAAAAAGCACAACCAAACTGGGTTCTCCAACGCTGCAAAATATCTTGTCCATTAAATCAAGCGTTAGTACCCCAGTAGGAAACGGCCGAATATGGGCTGTCTCTAGTGGTCAATCCGTTTATGATAAGTTGCTGGATTGCTGGGTCTGTATTGAAGCAGTTGTCGTGGATCGTCTCGCTGCAGATCGGCCAGAGCGTCTTGTCTGACATGCGGCAGAATAAACCTTCGATGGTATTGGCGTAGTCCGGTCCCTCTGAACCCTCGCTCTCACACAAGTGCGTCGCAGTGCGACGGGTTGATCCATCAATCACCACATTGTGGAACTCAGTGTTTCGACGCATGTTGCGGGATCGCTTTCTCAAAGAGCCGCGGCCTTGACGTATTTGCAATCTGTCTTTTTCAGGAATAGCGCCATGTGTTTCCTCGTTAGAGTCTCGCTTTCTGCTCCAGATATTGATACTCTCGGGGTTTGGTTCCGTGTGCACGCCGAATGGAATACCGCTGCACAGATGATTTCGTTGCGCTTCCTCGTCCTCCCACTTTTCACCCGCGAAATCAGGGAAATGTAGTTGAAACCCAGTATGAGGTTTATCGCGGTTCCGATCAATCCATGTGCATGCCGGTGTGTGGTTTGTACCAGGAACGTACAAGTTCGAATGATACCAAGACTTATCGCACAGGTCCCCCCAGTCACCAAGCCAGGCGTAGTGGCCACCATCGGGCCAGGTGATGGTGGTATAGGCGATGCAAATAGCATTGTCGCTCGCGGATAATAGCATGTAAGGGGCTTGTTGACCATTGTTACCCGAGTGATAAACAGTGATGTCCCTGGACTCGCCGTCTCTGATATCGCCGGGGTCTATGTTTCGACCAAGAAACTCGCCTCCTGCATTCCATAAGCGGACTCTTGGCAGATCGCCACCAGCGTTGGAGGTTCCACCGCTTTTGTCAAGAGCCACACCGATTCGAACCACTGAAGCAGCTTGGCCTTCTCGTCGTGAAGCGAAGGCATCGGAACCAAAGCTTATGATTCCCAGCAAGGAGCTGCCGAACCCTATCGCCGTGGCAACAGCAGCAGTAGTCATAGTAGCGCTACAGAATAAGTCAGGTCGAAGACAAGAAAATGACGAACGAAGTTTCAGGCACATACCTAGAAGGGAGCTTTGGTGCAAGCGAAGGTATAGTTGAAAGGTGGTAGAAGCTCGAACGGCACGAGTGACCGTATTGCAAGGAGAGGAATAACTGCTGAGTATGGTGAATGAAGGGTTGATGTTGTATATGAGACTTGTTGAGAGTTGAGATAAGATGCTAAAGAATCGCATTAGTATCGCAGAAAATGGGCACATTTATATAACTTCAGCAGCTTGATTCGAATGAAAATAGACCATCACGTATCTAAATCGGGCGTACAGGACATGCTGAGAATTGCTTGAAATCAACCTCACCGTTGAACTGTCAAGCGACGGAAGATGGAGATCAATTATTGGACACACGATATAGCTTGAAAAAATGAGCCGTTACTGTGTCGGACAAAGTGATGATGAAGTATTGATAGGAATGGCCAATGCTGATGCTACGTCAAGTCGGATAATAAAAGGTCAAAGCACCGTCTTGGAGCCGACGGAGATAGGAATATTTGTTACCATGATCAGCTTGAAGTGGATTCCCATATCAACCCCGCAGGTCGGATTTCAATTATGATCCAATTCATCAGAACAGACTGAAGTATTTTGGCTCATGTTGACGGTTCGAACACCCTTTTCTTTCTCGTTCAGTTTGTCCTATTCTATGCAACCCAGGAATGATGAACAGTACCGAGTTCTATGCCACAGATTCGAGATTGAGTAGCTAGAACAGGAGCCCAGCTTATCTGCTGTCTTGGTTGCGGGCGCAATGAGTGTTCGAACTTGCCTTTGGCCTGCACTCATCAACCAACAAACTTCCTTCACTGGAACGCTGAGTTGCAACAATAGCTAAACCCACAGGGCTCCATATGACATTAAACGGGGACGAGTAAATTGCTTGATGACATGAATGCTTGGGTAGTAGCCAAGAATAAATCGTCAAATATGTTGGTTCGTGCCATCCGCATTCGCTCCAATTGAAATAACCATAAGCCATCAACGCCGCAATTGCGCAGAAGCAGTGCCACTACAAGGATGAACTTTGAGTGCTGTGCAAGCCTGTGTCAAGGGTATAGACCTAAATTTAGGATGTGAAGAGTGTTTGTTGGCTGGAGTCACTTGCACAATTATATCATGACGGAATAGGCGGTCAATCGACTGCGAGTGGTTAATTTTGGAGTTGGCATCTGGTAAGCTTCGGCTGACGTTTGTGGCCAACATCTCGGTGCTTATATCTACACCCGCACTGCCCAGCACTTATGATGGAAGATTTGCCAGTATTCCCAATCCTTCATCAGCACAATCATAGCTCAAGTTTCGAAGATCGCCCATCTATAATCATCTCCCACAATTTATTCGGGATCTGTGTCCCTCGTCAAACCAACACTACTTGGCATTCCGTCACGACCACGGCTTTACCAAAATAATGTTCCTCCTTTACCTATTCCGTGGCATCCCAGCGCTTTTGACGTTGGCTTTCGTGCTCAGCACCGCCTCTGTTGCCCAAGAATTCCCCGATCATATCGTCGGATGTCTTGAGGTGGACTGTCCAGTTTTGGAGGACTCCGTCTTCACAGACTGCATGGTCGTGGACTTTGATTTGGCGCTGATGGGGCTTGCTCGAATCCCGTTTCCTTCCAACTCGTCGTTATCTGGCCTCTCTTGGGTGGAGGGTGTAGGTGCTGAAATGGTCGATGTCGACGGGGCCGAAGGGCAGATGCAACGCTCTGAGACACGCTTCTGGCTCGGCACACCCCCAGACTTGGACTTGGACGATGTTGGCGCCTGTGCTTTGTTCTTCACTCAACTCACCGACGCCGTTACCTTCGACAACCAGATCCAAGTAAGTGTGGATCGGGGTGATTGCGACGAGGCCTTGTCCGAAAATTGTGTTTCGGCTCTGAATGAACGTGCCTTGGCTCTTGATTTCCATAATCTCACTATCGACGATGCTTGTCAGCTGCTCCAGTCCGAGTTTGAAGACAACCTGGATGAGGCCTGCCATGCCTTTACGTCTGGCCCTGTTTGGAATAATTTGGTTGTCAGACGTAGGGTCACCCCCTCGCCTCCTCGTTCAGCTGTTCCATTTCTAATCATTATTAGCTCTCTCGGGGCCCGGCTCTCCCAGTCCAATTACAGCAGAGCAGAACTCAACCTCCAATTGCTGGCCTATTATTCCTAGGTCGGATCAGCTGACGCCGATAGAAACATTTGAGGATATTGTGAGTATGCATTCATTATTCACCTTAAGCTCGATAGACAGGGAGATGATTTTCGAAAGGTTCATACTGATGACATGACTGTTTCAGGGTGATGTGTTCGCGTCTACACTGAACGACTGGTCTTACACTATTTATCCCATTCTCACCGTCTTCTTTCCCGGCAACGGCACCCTAATTACAGAGGTTGAAAGTCAATTGACATGCATGAAAGCGATAGACGGAAATAGTGCAAGGAATGCGACCATGTCTCCGGGCGATGAGGGGAGTGCAACATCCTTGAAGTGGTCCGCCGCGCTTATGCTGGGCATGTTCTTTCTCACGCTTTTCTTGGCCTGAAACTGCCGTCAATGTCTGTACAGTCCTATCTACCCTCATCGCTATACTAAACTGTCATACCATCACTGCCTTGTCATGCAAGCTATGAGAGTTCCTGTATTCAATAAATGAGTCAGTTCGGCGAAGGAAATATGAAATTGTTCGTAGTCTTGAGTGCCAAGGTCGTCCGATACCTTTTTGTAGCTGGAGCTGATGGGTACTTCGTCATGCGATTGGCTCTGGACGTAGTGCAAGCAGTAAAGCTCGGCAACAATGTCTTTAAGGGAGTAACAGAGAAAAGGCCTGAACATTTACTTAGTAACCCATTCCATGCTTTCGTCTTCCGGTTCTTAGCACTGTTTTGGCGGGGCCCATCGGGAGCTGGGAGTACTTCCACTTTAGGCGTGATCAGCCCCTCCATTTGATAATAAACCCATTTCCCCCCAACTTTGTGTCTTTCCACTTTTCATCGGCACGTTGCACCATTCCTGTCCATTTGGACGACCAGTCATTGGCAATATTTCCACAATGGCGACGAAGGAGAAGTCCGAGCTGGAGCTCAAGAAGGCAGAGTTCTTGAACAACATTCCTAGAGGCGATGAGTATGAGAAGATGATTTCAGGCATGCTGTGAGACGACCCGTTTCGCTGTGTCTTGAGTGTCGTGGGCTAGACAGAGCTGATTGGCATAGATACGACTCGTTCGTTCCGGAGCTTGAAGATGCGCGACTCAAAGCTCGCGTATGGATGAACAAGTACAACACCATGGAGCCCGAGGACGCCACGCTTAAAACAGCTGCCATTCAGGCCAAGCGCCTAAGGCTCCTTCGGGACATAATGGGCAGTGTACGTGGTGAGGACGTCTTCATTGAGCCGCCCCTTCGCGTCGACTACGGATCCAACATCATCCTCGGCGACCGCTTCTACGCGAACTTCAACCTGACCATTCTGGACTGCGCCATCATAACCATTGGCGACCGCGTGATGATGGGCCCGAACGTCATGATCTCGGCAGCGACGCACGAGATCGAAGTGGGCAGTCGGCGCGCCAACATCGAGTATGCGCTGCCTGTCACTATCGGCGACGACTGCTGGATTGGCGGTGGCGTTATCATCCTGCCCGGTGTCACGATAGGAAAGGGATGCACGATTGGGGCTGCGTCGGTCGTCACCAAGGACATTCCCCCATGGAGTGTTGCGGTAGGATCACCAGCGCGCGTGATCAAGAAGGTCCCAGAGCTGGACGATGTTGCAAATTAGCAGTGATTAACATGCTTTGAATCAAATAGAGCCATGGTATTCCTGACATGGTATTTCGTAATCCAAAGTTGGACAACCGAGAACTCGACCAGGCCCAAAGCCGCCCGTCCAGAAACTAGCTACCCGGCGCTGCGGATGGTTACTAGGAACAAAACTTCAACGAGAATAGAGACATCAGGGGCCTCACTAAAGACACTGATAGCAATTATTGGATGTGTGTGATATTGGAAGCTATGCAACTTATGCTTTTACCATGAATGTGCGATTCAAACTGGTCCCAGCGACCCCCTACATCAGCCGCAGATCAGCCGCAAGTTGAAACTGTTACCCGATCAGGACACCGCTGAAATTGGTGCCCCGCCACGAAACGCCCCACCACCAAAAGCCCCTCCACGGGATTTCCAAGCATGGCTTTGAAGGAAAGATTTTCGAATCAACAAAAAGACGACTCCTGGAAGAATCCCAGCTAGCACTTACGAGCCCGCGTCAGTTATTTATAGCTTGGTTCTTGATTTGGTCCGTACCAATTGGAATTTCGTTCTCGCCTACACCATGGTCATGGCTAGTATCCCCACCCGCAAGTACGGGCCTGAGGTCCAGCGAGTGGGCTCAGACACACCCGTAGACGACATTGTCTTCCTCCTCAAGCGTGACGGTGGAGTCTTTATCAAGAATCTTATCTCGGAGGCCGATGTCGACAAGGCCCACGACGAGTGTCGCAGCCAGCTAGACGCGGATGGCGATGTCGGTTGGGACGGCACCTTCTTCCCCAGGGAAACCAGCAGGGCCTGCCCCATGATTGCCTTGAGCCCTACATTCACGAGAACCCAGGTCATGAATCCTCTCTATCACAAGGTAGTAGACCATTTTCTCACGACTAGGTCGACGTTTTGGTGGGGCAACGAGCAAAAGGTGTCCGTGTCCAAGCCTTACGTCCACTCCTGTGTGGCTATGAGAATTGGGCCGGGCGGTAAAGCTCAGCCACTCCATCGAGATGATTACATTGGCCACAATATCCATGAGGAGATAGACACGTGGGACGACGAACGGGACCGAAACCGCGAGTCGGCCGTGGGCTTGTTTGTGGCGGGCTGCAAGGTTACCAAAGAGAATGGGGGCACTCAGTTCATCCCTCGAAGTCATTTATGGTGAGCCAAACTCCATTGTAGACAATTTTTCATACTTAAATAAGCGTGTTGCGGCGATACTGAGGCGTTCTAGGGGCACAAATCGAGGGCCTCCCCGTGTCGAGGACTGCATCTTTGCCGAGATGGACAAGGGCGATGCCTTCATCATGTTGGCCTCTGCCTTCCACGGCGGCGGCACGAATTCCACAAAAGACCAATATCGTCTAGTCTTCGCCACGTTTGCTACCCGAGGTTTCCTGCGCCAGGAAGAGAACCAGTTCCTCTCTGTTCCGCTGGAAGTGGCAAGGCAATACAACCATGAAACCCAAGCCTTTATAGGCTATTCCTTGAGCGACCCGGCATGCGGCTATGTGGACCAAGTCGATCCCATTTTTCTGCTGCGGCCTGAGCTCAAGGCTGCTCCAAAAGACTTTTGATGTATTCGGGTGTACGAATTTGCGACGGGCCATCTCATTTCTACTCTTCAGGACGCTGCTTTCACCCTCGAGCTTTGGAATCAGCTCCAGGAATGGCATGCATAGTACATTATTATCATATGCACTTGAATTTATCACCTAATTCCTACTTTGATGCATTGTTGTATAGGAGCGTTAATCTGATGACTAAGGGCATGGCATCCATCAGTCTATTTGAGATGGGGCTACAAACCCGCATCTCCATTATTACACGATCGAGCATGCATTGCATCAATCTTTGAAGTGAAGACTGCTTCTCCTTCACGCTCCCACCTCAAGTACGCCTCTGACGTTCCTTGTAATTATGCCAGAATTACTGGCTGTCAAGGGCTCTACAGGTCGGCGCAAAGGTCTGTCATCAATAGCCACCAGCCGTTTGCCGCCCTCATCCGGTGTCTTTTTCGGCCTTTGCAGCAACACGACTGACCTTGTAATAGACCCTGCTTGTGGTACCTGCCGCAAAAGGTGCCGGCGATGCGATCGTGCCCGTCCAATTTGTGGCCGATGCAGCGCCCACGGGCTTCACTGTGAAGGCTATCCTCCAAGATTTCAATTCGCCGATGTCAGCACCCCTCACTTCGAAGATGCAATTTCTCCTTCAGTGAGCACCAGTACTACTATTGCAGAGGCAGAGTCGACCACTTCAGTGGATGTTAGGATGGAAAGCGATCCCAGCATCATCTATCCATCAGAGTCCGAAGAGCCTCTGCCGCCGACTGCTGAAAATTCGAATGGCGGCTCATCGAAATCACCCATCGAAATGATTCCTCCTACTAGCCCAAGTAACTCACCCAGTCCCTCAGTGGTCGCTATACAATCGCCTTTGGGCCAGACTGGTTCCTCGTTAGCGCTTCACGAGCCGACCATGTTGTCTATTCAGGCAATTTTAAACTCGACAGACGGTTCTTCTGAGCCACGCGAAGCGTCCACGGAGCCGAGAGACAAAAGCGATAATCCATGTCAATCTTTATGGCTAGATGAAACGCCTCGCTTATTGGAACATTGTAAGTATGTTGTCCAACAGGAATAGCTGTGTGCTCCAACGTCTGTGGTAGGTTACTTATGTTGCATCATCGTCCTAGTCCAGCAGGTTCTCAGTGAAGCCCTTACAGTGAGTATTGGTGAGGCAAGAAATCCTTTTCGCGAGCACCTGCTTCCTCTCGCCTACCAGCACGACAGTGTCATGCATGCGCTGCTCGGTCTCACCGCATGCCACATGTACAATTCAGGCAGGGATGCGAGCCAAGAGTGTTTGGCTACGTCCTTACAACATCGTGTTGCGGCTCTGCAGTCCCTCGGATCACTTTTGACCAGGGAGCAGACTTCGGGCCTGATGACTACAGAGGATGAGGCAATACTTGCTACGGTTCTGCTGTTGGTTACACAC
This sequence comes from Stachybotrys chlorohalonatus IBT 40285, assembly GCA_000732775.1. Classification (NCBI taxonomy): domain Eukaryota; kingdom Fungi; phylum Ascomycota; class Sordariomycetes; order Hypocreales; family Stachybotryaceae; genus Stachybotrys; species Stachybotrys chlorohalonatus. The sequence goes on along the minus strand of KL660623.1, from coordinate 33,194 downwards.
GATGTTCGTTTTCTGTCTATTTCCTAAATGACCCCCGTTTGTCTAATGAACATTTCTAGATTTGCGAAACCGGCATATCATCTCATGGAACACACTTGACAGGCATGGAGCCTTTCTGCTCACGCATAGCCCGTCTCGATGGCTACCCCAGACGTTCCAAGACGAGTATGTTTCTCGTTTCCGCCTTAACCTGGTAAGTAGATACAAGAAACAAAGTCCAAATCTTTGACGTCCCACAGCTGAAACCAAATCCCCTAGGCTGGATTTATTGCGTGGATTCAGCGGCGCAGAGAAATTGACCTATTCGGCGGACGTCCTGGCATGCGTGCGAGACCATGGCAGCTTGAGCCTTCACTGCCTAGTAGGATGTCCTCCAGCCATCTTCTACCGCATTGGCATCGTTCTACAAGCGGCAAAGGACCACATGGTCCAAAGAATCAGTTTTTCAGAGTTCCAACAGGTTTTGCAAGATGCGGAGAGGTTTCTTCGTGTATGGGATCCAGAACAGGTAACCTATCCTACAGAACAGAAGGAATGGAGACATTTAGCTGAGGCATTCCGACATGCCTGCCTTCTTCGTGTGATGCGGTTTCCTGACGCCTTTACCGTTCCCTGCACCGATCCCAGAATCCAAGAGTCCGTAGCGGCAATATTAGACGTCAGCGCACAGATGCCCCGCGACTCGGTCTTCTACAAGCGACTTCTATTCCCACTCTTCCTCGCCGGGGCCGATACGGCGTCGCCGCACCAAATACACTACACCAGCTGGTGCATTAGTGAGATCAAGCAGTCGACGGGTTTCCAGCACCCTGCGATGACCGAGTTATTGACCAACGTATGGGATGAGAGAAAGCACCAAACACGCGGCTGGAAAAACGTGCCATGGATGGAGTTTGTGAGTCTCATGCCTGATCATTCTTGTTGGGTTCCTCTTCCCTTCCTTCTCCCAAAATTGAGAACTTGTAATCATCTGCCTCTCTATACTCCGTGCTAATTATGTGTACAGACATGCTCAACTCTACTACAGACACAACATGCATTCTTGTTTTTTTGAAAACCCGCAAAATTACGAAAGCAAATCGCCCGAAACCCCATCATCAGTAATAGTGGCGAAGAAGGGAGTACTGCACCGGTCAACGAAGCCCGTCGGACGAATATAGACTTCCGAAATTGGGGCCCGGATAATGCTTAACAGCATGCAAGAACCACCACGCGGATGTAATAAACACGACTCCAGCTAGTATGACACAGTTGTAATTCATTGTTGTGGAATCGAACGGCATAGCCAGAGCTGCGGTACAGTTAGTGAAAGTTCGTGGATACCAAACCGTAGATGCGCACTTACGAAAGCAGAAGAATATATCAAATACTGTGATGAAAAGCACAGTGAGTGCGTTGATGACAATACCGTATCTACCGAGACTGAAAGGACCTCGGATGATGTATCTGCGCCTAGTGATGATATTGCAGGCCATTGGGATGGCATAGGAGATGGTGCTGATGATAATGAAAGAACCGGTCAGATTGCTAAACCCGACGGAGCTTCCAATCGGAATCGCGCCAAGTCCTGACGCAACCACGGCGACGAACAGAGTCGCCTCGACGGGGCAGCTCAGGGACTCGTTGACCCGTCCGAAAACCTGCGACAGCGGCACAGCGTTGTCTCGAGCAAGAGCCCAGTATGTCCGAGAATTTGTGAGTACGGTTCCAATGACACAGCAGAGAGATGAAAGGAAGATTATGAAGAGCAGCCCGAACGTTGCACCCCGGCTCCCTGTGGCCTGCTCGTAAACCGCCGCAAGGGGGAAAGCGTTGACACCGCCGCTTTGCAGGACAGAGAAGTCGCCAATGGCGTAGGACAAAGCAATGGCGAATGCCAGTCCGTAAAGTCCCCCAACTCCAATCTGGAGAAAGATTGCTCGAGGTAGGTCTCGTTCGGGAACTTTGGCTTCCTCGGCCATGTGCGTGATAGCATCCGGTGTGCCGATGGTAAAGGCGCCGTTCAGCACACCAATCATGAACGCAACACCGCCGTCCCAGCCCGTGAGATTGTTCTCATTAAAAGACGCCCAGACAAAGTGATTCGAAGCATGGCGCGCGGGCATGCCTGCCACGATTCCGATTGTGACCAGACCACCTATGACGACAAGAACCATTCCGAGTTTCTGCGTGTAAGGGATTGCATCATTCACGAGGATCACCGCCGCCGTGCTGATCCATAGAATTAGAAGGTAAGCCACGAAGACGTGCCAAGCTTCCGGCGCGTAGTCCTCGGCGTAGGTGGCGTACAGCTGGACGGCAGCATTGGCGCAGACCTGCACCAGGGATGCAAGCCCAAACATCCACCCGTAGAAATTTATCCATCCGGCAAAGAAGCCCACGACACGACCCCATCTGGGTCCGGCGGCGAGGGTGGCCCAGTGATAGACTCCGCCAGAAGTAGGGAATGACGATGCGAGCTGTGACGAGTGAGCGTGGGCGTCTAATGGGCCATGGGACAAGTTTACCTCTGCTAAGCTCATGCCAATGAAGGAATAGTAGAACACGGCTACCACTAGTCCGTATATCAGGCCCGGAGGACCACCGTTGACTGTGTTTCTGTTAGATGCCTGCCCCTGGTTTGAAGTTGAAGAAACCTACGTAATGAGATGGAGATGGACGACCCTAGCACCACCCACGCATTATTCACTGTGATGGCAGTTCCTGCGAGACCAACTAGGCCATATTGCCGATGCAGTTGATCAGCATGACCGGAAGCATTGATGCGGTTGTTATCGTCTGAGATGGCGATTCGATCCTCTTCTTTACCGGGAGACGGTTGGAGTGTCTTCTTTTCGTCCATCACCACCATCGCTCTGCTCTGTCTAGCTGCAATTGGTTCCAATTAGACGTACAGTATAAAGAGTAGAAAGACAAGATGTATATCACATCCGGAAGAGTCTTTGAATTGCGAGAAGCGCAGAGCTAGTTAAGTCATGCCAAATCAATGCAGGAGCCATGCAGGACAGCGGCGTTCGTCCTATCCCCAAATATCCATTACCGCCTCTACAGGCCGCCGGTGAGTAGCAGATAAGAGTATCATGAACTATCATTGGTTATCTTGCCCTTGATATCTTCCCTGTCAGCGTTACGTCCCACCCCGCGTCCAAACAGCCTTATCAGTGAGCTCGACTAGGGTGTTCGGCAGACGGACGGCGATATTCCCACCTTATCGGACGTGGAGTGGGGGACCGCGCGCTTCCTGAAAAGGAAATATAGCCACCAAGCCGATTCCATACAATCTGATAGCTCACTAGACTCGACAGAAACTGATTGGGCAGTAAGACAACCATTTTGCTTTTTGATGAGACTGCAGACACTGCTGACCCAGCATGGGGATGGCATAGAGCCATTGGAACTTGACGCAATTTACGGTCACTCACAAAACAACATTAACCTGCATGAATGTGTCTTCTGATGATATGTTAAAGATAGAATCGTCTACTACTCCCCTAAGCTCGATTTGCCTACCTAGTCCCTTGCTTAGACATGATCATGTAAGACACCAGCTCCAACCTCAACTCCTCCCTCGTCCAATCTCTTCGCCGCTTTTTCCACCTCCACATGCCACTTGCTCATTCCTACGATGACCCATTCGAGTGCTCCTACAAGAGATAGCGCTACAAGCTGTCCAAACCACAATCCAGTCAGGCCCCAGCCGTGGAAAGCCAAGTAGATGCCCATTGGCAAAGCACCGCCGTAATAACTCACGATGTTCACCAATGCTCCAATCCATTGCCGTCCCATTCCTCTGAGCGCCCCACCGCAAGCCCCGTTCAGCCCATCTGCAATTTGGAAGAACGCTACGAAAGGCATTACCTGGGCGACAAGGGCGACTACACGTTCGTCGTCGTTGAATAGCCTTCCAATCTGGAACCGTGTTAGAAGTAGAACGCTGAGAATGCAAGTCCCCAAGATGACCGATAGGATCGCTGCGGAATGCGAAGACCGCCTGGCGCCACGAGCGTCGCTCGCACCAAGCAGATTTCCTATTCTTGCAGATGCTGCCACGCCAAGGCCGAACGGGATGGTGTTGATGATCTGATCCATTGTCATGATGACTGATTGGGCGGCCAGTGGGATTGTACCGAGCTGGCCAGCAGCCAATGCCACAATCTCAAAAGCCCACCACTCTGTGCCAACGTGGATGACGCCCATGAAGGCCAGTTTCGTAAAGGGCCACAAGTGGCGCAGGGCTCGCTTTGCGTCAATTCCGTTCCAGCATTCATGACCCTCGACGAATCGAGCGTAGGCCACCAAGAGAAAGAATGAAAGCCAGTAGGAAATGCCCGTCGCAACTGGCGCTCCATACAGCCCAAGGGCCAGTTTGTAGACGAAGAGATAGTTGAGCAAGGCATTGAGGGGAGAGGTGACCAACAGCGCATAAGTTCCCGGTCGGAAAATGCCTTGTGCTTGGAGATATTTCTTCATGCATTCGAACCACACGTATCCCAGTCCGCCGGGAATCAAGAGCTGGAGAAACCTTGAGCTTTGCGTGCAAATAAACTCTTCCTGCCCCAAGGCACGGAATATGTGCTCGGAGAAACACCAGATCACTGCTACCGCTGCGTAGAAGCTGGTTAAGACAAAGATACCCCGTTGAAGGAGGATGCCCAGGTTGCCCTTATCGGCAGAGCTTGTAAAGCTGCTTGACGCCAACGTGTCCAGAGCAGTGGTTCCTCCCAGTGCGATGAGCCATGCTGATGCCATTGCAAACATGTAGGAGAATGCAGCTGTCGCCAAGGCCTCAGGAGACAAGCGCCCAACAATGAGAATCGATAGTGTTTGTAGGCTGTTTTGGAGCATGTATGCGAGAATGACAGGAATTGCAGCTTTTGTCAAGAACCAAAGTTCCCCCAGCCACTTAGAGAAAGCTTTCGACGCACTCTGTTGCGAGGAAGATGGGAGAAGAGGAGATGTTTCATCGTGAAACGGGGTGTTGGCTGGACCATTGGTCCTCGAAGGCCAGTTGGTGATGTTCATTGTGATCAACCAATAATGAGCCTAGTGAATAAGAATGAAAGAGAAGAGCTAATTCAAGCTGTAGGGGTCGCTTTGTAGGGGTAAATACTATGATCAACACCTGATGGGAATGGGTGTAATTCTGGTAGAAGTTGTTCTGGAGCTAGGACAGGACATGGGCTATCACCGACATCGCCCCATTTAGTATGCCTAGACACTCCTATCTAGTATGGATCAGGTAATTTACGCGCCAGTATCTCTGATCAGCACCTCGACCAACCATCATGACGTGCCCCTTGGCATCCGCAGAGCCAATTGAGCTGCAGCCGACATGCACTGCCCAGCTTGCAGCATGCGCAACGACTTGTCACGATGTGATTGGCACGATAGTCAAACGGCTACAGGTAGCGGCTCGCATTTGAACGACATTGATCTCTCCTCACTCCGGCTGTCATCGTGTACCGTTGATTTGACGATAAGCTTCAAGCTCGATGCCGGATTAGGCAAAGTAGCCACCAGGAAGGACCACTGTGGGGGATTGGTATAGGAGACGGGAGCATATCTGGGGGAAGGGGTACTTGGCTCTGAGGCTATCCCGAGATGGTAATTTACGCGCCTTGCATGAGATGGCTGCAGACTGACGTGTGGGCGGTGCTGCGTCCGGTCCGGTCCAGCCATGGCACGGTGACGTGCTGGAGCACCGGTCATCTTGTGCTGGTCAAGGTGCACTAAAGTCCTTCTCCAGATTTTACAAATAAGAATGGCTATCGTCCCTCTCGGAATCTTCGTTGCTGCTCCAATCACCCATTCCAATGGTCCTCAAGATCTTCCCTCATCATCATGCATTACTATACCGTCCTTGTCTGCTATGCGGTAGCTACCGTCATGGCCCACGGCGACCACTCGCAGGAAACCCTTTCCGGCCCTCATCAGTCGTTGTGGTACAACACCCTACCAGGTGACGGTGGTACCCAGGTACGTTACACAAACAATGATGCCCGTCGCTGCTAACCCAGCCTAGGCCGACTCCGTCTTTTCCGGAATCAGTACCTTTGGCCGCCTGCCATATCAACCTTGCCTTGGCCATAGCGGGATCAAGTATGATATTGCTTTCATTGGTTAGTTCTTTGGTGTCGGGACATGTTGCGTGGTCACTGACGTTGTCAGGTGCCCCGTTTGACACAGGCACGTCTTATCGCCCTGGAGCTCGCTTCGGCCCTTCTGGCATCCGTCAAGGCTCCAGGAGGCTCAATCTTTAGTAAGATCGTCCTTTGTTATGGATGTTCTTCGCTAACAACAAGGATTTAGTGGAGGCTATAACGTACCGCTGGCGACCAATCCTTTCAACAGCTGGGCCACCGTGCTTGACTGTGGAGATATTCCCGTAACTTCGTCAGTTTTACCAATTAAACTAGTTGCCGAGGGCTTAATCAATAACACATACTAGATATGACAATGCTTTTGCTTTACAGCAGATTGAGGAAGGCCACTACAACATCCTTTCTCGTGATCCAGCCACCAATTCACACAAAAAGGGACCGGCCCTTAAGGAGAAGACCCTACCTAGAGTCATTACCCTAGGAGGAGATCATACAATCACACTTCCCCTCTTGCGATCGATCAATCGAGCATACGGGCCGGTCACGGTGATTCATTTCGATAGTCACCTAGACACATGTACGTGACCGCCCACAAGCCAACACGACCCAGATCTAACAAAATGCAGGGAAACCCAAGGTATTTGGCGGCTCGCCATCCGAGGCTGCCAGCATCAACCACGGCACATACTTCTACCACGCCGCCATGGAGGGCCTCCTGGTCAACGATACCAACATCCACGCCGGCATCAGGACCACCCTCAGTGGACCCAGCGATTACGACAACGACGGCTACTGCGGATTCGAGATTGTCGAAGCCAGAGAGATCGACACCATTGGCACAACGGGGATCATTGAGAAGATTGTGAACCGTGTCGGTACCACGAGACCCGTGTACTTGTCTATCGACATTGACACGCTTGACCCTGCCTTTGCGCCCGCTACAGGCACCCCAGAGACCGGAGGATGGTCCACGAGAGAGCTTCGGACCATCCTGCGGGGGCTGGAAGATCTCAACTTCATTGCCGCCGATATAGTCGAAGTCGCGGTAAGTCAGCCCAGAGCGCGACATGTGCAATCCACTAACAGCTGCGTCCCAGCCTGCGTACGATACTAACGCCGAGCACACAACCATGGCTGCCGCCGATGTTCTCTACGAGGTCATGAGCATCATGGTGAAGAAGGGTCCGCTGAACAAAATGTTGTTGGACGATGGTGCTGGCGAGCTGTAAGACAGGATTCCTCAGACGTCTCTGTTGCAAAATCCGGTTTTGTGTCAGTGGAACATATCGTAAGTCAGTATCGTCGCCATTGCCTTTCCTTATTTAATCTTATTTGTATGTTCGCTGCATTGCTTCCGGAACTTGCATCGTGCCGGTTCTGCGTAGTTGTGTCGGCGATATTTCAAAACAGCACGACATTGTACTGGACCTTGTCTATGCAAGTGTCAGATTTCAAATTTAAAAAAAAAAAAAAATGAGAAACCGATCTTACCGAGCAGCTCGCTGGCGCAGAGTTTTCCGTCATGATCTTGGAGTTCTTTCCTGAATCTCCAAATGTCCTCTAACGCTTGCCGCACAATACGAACGTGCAGCGACCCCAGACACGTGTCCAGCTTCTGGATCTTATCACGAACGTACTCCTGTTGCTCGTCGTCAAAAGCCTCGCATCCAATCGTAAATAAGGGCATCGACATGGCGACCCATGTATGGCAAGGCAGTCCTTGCGTCATGCTGTCTATCATGCTGCTGATGGACTTGACAGCCGCTTGGACGCGGTTGGATGATGAGGGCGCCTGCTGCAGTCGGTAAAGTTGAATTAGCGTGGCTTGCTGGAAGGACTTGTGACAAAAGTCAAAGTCGCGGCTCGCCTGGGGTTGCAGCAAGGTAGAAATCGATACGTCAAGAGAACGTCGTTTATCTCGATGGATCATTGATTCTACCTTCCGTATGAGGCGGTCGGCGTTCTGGGTGACCATGCTACCCTCGTGATTGGAGCTGGATACTTGATTGGTCTGCTGTAGTATGTCTAGAATCGCCGCATCATAACCGAGGAAGCCATCGATTCTCGGATCCCCGTCGTTTGAATCTCCGCCTCTCCGATTCCATACACTCAATGCTGGGTCGGAGAGGTTGGTAGAAGATAGATGGGGCAATGTCTGCAGTGACAGATATAGGAGATACAAATGTCTCAGTGCTGATCGGGTAGGCCCCGAGGTCATGAATATGCGGCCTTCGGCATACTTGTCGTCTAGAATTGCTTTTACACCTTTGAGGTGAACACGCCAGGAAGAGACACCTTGGCGCGCAGCAAAGACATCTGCAAGACACCAGATCAGACATGTTACCAAGAGAACCTCGTAGTTCTCGTTGTTCTGCTCAGTCTGCAGTGACGTGCTCAACAGGGATAGTCCAGATGTCTGCAAATGTTCAATCACCCGGGTGGTATCGACGCCGTCGATTTCAGTGATTGTTCTGGAGAGAAGTCCTGAGGCTGATAGGGCGAGACTGGCGGAGAGCAATGGGGGCGAGCCCAGCATGACGGGAATCAACCCCTGGCGGAGGTCGTGATGGATGGATGGATGGGTGGATAGAGATGCGAGAATCTCTTCCGAAAAGTAGCTCAGGAGACGGCGATAACGGGGCGGCAGAGTAATGCCATTCGGCAATTGCTGGGGAATCAAGGACCAGTTCTCTTGAGATTGAGGCGATGGGGTGGTTTTCAGCGACAACACCTGAGAGGTGCTGATCTTGTCATCTAAAGGACGATCGGTAACCGGCCCCATGTTTGAGGAATAAGAAATTCGAGAGCACGTACTGGTCTTTTGCGTAGCATTCCCAGTCTGACAAGCGTTGGACTCTGTAAGCCACGACGTATTGCCCTTGCGCCCACCCCAGACAAGCTTGAGCGAGTAGACGCACGTGCGTTTATATCTGCCACACTGGCTGCACGTAGGTTTTGCCTCGTCGCACTTGCGACGCCGTTTGCGGCACTCATCACACCCATGGCGAGACCGTTGACCGGGCATTGGACCACAATCGATGCTGCGGTGGTGTTTGAGGCATGCACGACGACGGAGCACGCAGTATCGATAACTCGAAACAACCTCACAGGACTTGTGTCGACTGGCTGAATCTGGCAGGAATGGGCGGGCTTGTGCTTGTGCTTGTGCAAGATGCGGACGTTCGTTGTGCGCTGATAAGATATGATCTGAGATAACAGCCCACATCATCAAGATAGCATGGTTTCGATGCTATTGGTGGTGTCGAAAGCTCTTATACTTGCCTTTTATGGCCTAGTACCTCCGTCCGGATCTCCTCGGATCTGGATGGAATTACACGATATTATTTGTGCATTGCGAATGCCCAAACTTGACACTTTACATCGAGCGTCTTGTATTTCACATCAATTGATGCTTCACCCAAAGATCGGGTGTTGTCTCTAGTAAACATTATTGAGGTGGTGGGTTTATATTTCCTTGGCCCGCGGATTCCTCAACGTTGCTCGCCATAGTACGCTACATCTTATCTTGGCCTATATTTAAAGCTTTACCACAAAATGATCTTCAAAATTCTTTATTCATTTATAACAGTACTATAGCTCGGGCTTCTCCGTGTCTGCATCGCTGCTCGACTCATTCGCGATGATGAATCAATTCATGCTTCTGCTTTTACAGACCATCCTGCAGTTTTAGGATTGCATCTGGGTGATATTAATCATTAATCATAACCCTTTTGACATCGGGTACAGCCAGCTATGGGCGTTGCGAATGGCGAGGCGACCAGTCATTTTCGTGACATTGCCGGCGCGCTATTCGATTTGCCTTGCGTTTGATTATCGCAGTGGATACTATATTTATTGTTCTTCTGCTGCAGCCTCGTCGTCAGCCTAAGCAGAAGCTGACCAATTCAACCGTCTTTTGACAGATATGGGAGCTCAAAACCATCGTTGTTTAGGGTAGGCGCACGGGCCCAGTCACAACCGCTGTAATTTGCATACAGTGTGTTTACAGATGGATGGGTCCAACAAATACAGTGACTGTTTATCCGCATGTTTCTGAGTCCGACAACTGCAATATACCTCCTTTGTACATCCATGGAGAACAAAAGCAACTGGCATTGCTTATAGCAGCGCCGAAGCAGCGGCCTCGTGAGTCCAGCAGACAAGCCTTGGACAGCCAACACACGCGTCCCTCCAACGGGTGTCGCGTGGTGGCGATCCAGCCCCAAACGGTTTGCGGGGTGATTGGCGGAAGATCGTCAATCCACGGAGATCTCCGATTGCCAGTTTCCCCTGACCTTACCAGTAGCCGTGAATGACTTGGGCATTCGTCTAGTCGCAGCGAGTTGAATAACGCTATACATTCGCATACCAATATGGCGCGTGCAGGGCTCCTCGTCAGCGACATGGGCTGGGGCTGTCGGTTGTTCTCTTCCTAACCAGTGCAGCCGTCAGGACACAGGTCCTTAACGGTTCAACAGTGGAATCATGGTGGCGCGATCAGCTCAAAACTTGGGCTAGCCACTCTAGCTTCGCATCCAGACGATGGTTGGCATCGAAAATGACGCCTGGGATTTGCCCCGACCCTGAAACGCATCGCATCTCTGATCCAACGTGCCACGTCTCTGCTCTGTGCGAACGGGCCTTGTTTTCCAAGCACCATACCCCTGCAAACCGATGACGAAGGGCAAACAGGCACACGGGTCATTTGAATCCCACCGTAGTACGAATTCAGGGCACAACAGGCGCGTGCCACCCCGCGCGTGCCTTGGCACAAGAAATAAGGAAATAAGCATACCCAGGGGTCCCTGCGGCTTGCGAGAGCTTCATTGGTTTAAGCTTTGGGGCTTCCCAGGCACCGAACCCAACGGAAACGTGCGCATTTTCCCTGCTGAATCGACGGCTAGAAGGCGCTGGCGTGTCCGATCCGCCAAGGGGCTCGGCTAGCCGACTATGACGGCATCGTCGCAGGCGAAGCGGCCAATCTAGTCTTTGTTTAAAGTCGTCCCAAGACCCTTGGTTCCTTCTAGCGACCCAGATCTGAAAAGCTTGCACTTTGGTCGACCACTACATCTACACCGACAGAAACGTGTATCCGCGATCCGGTACTGCAACGGCCCAACACGCGCGCGACCATGCCTTCCCAGATGCTGGCATCCTTTGCCGGAGCGATCCAGGCTTCCCTCTCCGTGCTTCTCACAATCTCCTACGGAGTCATCGCCGCCCAGACCAACTTCCTCGACGAGCAGTCGGCCAAGAAAATCTCCAAGCTATGCGTTAACATGCTCCTCCCGGCCCTTCTCATCGTCAATCTCGGCTCGGAGCTCGACATCGACACCGTCACGAGATACATTCCCATCCTGGGTAAGCGTTCACGCGACCAATCGCCCCCAAAACCCACAGGCGCGTAGACTAACTTGTCGGGCACAGTCTGGGCGCTCTTCTACAACGTCGGCTCGTGGGCCATCGGCGCCCTGGGCACGCGCGTCTTCAAGCTGCCCAAATGGGTCACGCCCGCCGTCACCTTCAACAACACCACCTCGATGCCGCTGCTCCTGATCCAGTCCCTGGGCTCGACGGGCACCTTGACGCAGCTGGCGTGGCACGACAGCGACGACGTCGAAACCATTGTCGGGCGCGCGCGGTCCTACTTCCTCGTCGCCTCCATCATCGGCAACACAATGACGTTCGGCATTGGTGGTGAGATGCTCGGCGCCTTCGAGGAGGACCCTGCCGACGAGCTGGATCGGCATCTACGAGACCACGTCAGCGACGAGGACCTTGCCGAGAATGGTGAATGCGACCAGGACAATCAGGACGGTGAGGATAGCCAGCCGGACGAGGGCACTTCGCTGTTGCCTGACCACTTTAATCGCCACAAGAAGACGGCCGTCAGCAACACCTACAACGTCCTCACCAGAGTTTGGGACACGTTCCCCCCGTGGCTGCAGACGGCAACCGCCCGGATCCGCAAGTTCTTCAGCCCCCCTGGCATCGGCGCCATTGTCGGCATCATCCTGGGCATTACGCCGCCGTTGCACAGAGTCTTCTTCAACGACGTGACCAAGGGAGGCATCTTCAAGGCCTGGCTGACGACCAGTCTGAAGAACATTGGAGAGCTGTTCATTGCGCTGCAGGTAATTGTCGTCGGCGTCAAGCTCGCAATCAGCCTGCAGCGCATGCGCCGTGGAGAGTCCTCTGGCAAACTGCCTCCATTCGCAGTCACGTTTACGCTCCTGATTCGCTTCATCTTCTGGCCTGTGTAAGTCACTGCTCCATTTTCTCAGGTATCCCCTCCACCCCATGCTAACAAACGCAGTGTGAGTATTGCCATCATCGGCGCCCTGGCAGCCAAAACGAACGTTCTTGGCAATGACCCTGTGCTGTGGTTCACCATGATGCTGATGCCCACGGGCCCGTCTGCAATGAAGCTGGGGGCGCTGGCTGATGTCGGTGGCGCTGGAGACGAGGAGAAAATGGCGATTGCCAAATTCTTGACAGTAAGTTCTTGCGGTTCCCTGAAGCTTGAGTCTTGCAGCTAACACGCCGCCAGTTGTCATACTGTCTGTCTCCGTTGATATCGCTGACTGTCGTTGGCGGAGTTAAGGTCATTACGGAATGGATCCAGTAGAGTAAAGGACATAAAAAGCTTAGATTAAATGTGCTTGTCGCAATAGACATGCATTCAATTACGATGTTTGTAAAAGAAGTATTGCAAACAACGGCAAGGTGTCTTGCCCGTCTTGATGACTCGCGAGATGTACGTGTGGCTCCGACAAACTGCTCCGAGGGTACTCTCAACTGGCGACTTGAAAACTACCATGAAGGTGTTTCGTAATTCGACTTATAGATGACTGATGACCTATTTCTTGTATGAAGGTCTAGCATGGGCTGCTCTGCCGTCGGGAAGCACTGCGGCTTTCGGCTCGTTTCTGGCCACTACCATGCCTGTAAAGACATAGAAGCCATGAGCGACTCGTCGTGCAAATTGCTTCATCCCAGGGTCATGAGCAAGGCTGACAACGTCGTCGTTCTGGCAGCACAACTCGTACCCGTTTGACCTGCTCTGCATTCAATATGGATCCATCAGTGACAGCAACGAATCCGTCTCAAACAACGAGTTCTCGGTTATCTGCACCGAGATATCCCCCCAATCAAGGTCAAACCCGCCAGTTTGCACTCCCGCACCGGGCACACCCGAGCCCATGACGTCCGGCAGCAGCCACGGCTCGCCCTGGTTTTGACTTGCTTCAGCCGCCTGGTGCAGCATCCACAGCCCGGCATTTTCGTTGCCGTCCATGCTGTCCGCTGCATTCGATGCCGAGGACGTGCCTGCGTCGCTCGGTCCCGCTCGTGCTTCTTTGTCCATGACGAAAATCTGGCTGAGGTACTGCCCGTGCGTGCGGCGCCGGGGCGGGAACATCCTGTCTCTGTTTTTCTTGATGGCGTCGCGAAGGTCGGACAGGATGTCGGAGTAGTGCTGTGCCTGCGAGCTCGACTTTGCAAGCTCTTTCATCACGTCGATTGCTCCGAGCAGCGCGGGTTCGATTTCGGGAGATGGTGTAGCTTCGACAAATAAAGTGAAGCCAAGGATAAGTCCTGCGCTGAACAGCCAAGCCCTGCGTCTCTCTGTCAGCTAGTCTCTCACAAATTTCTAGGCTGGGTTCATACTTCAGCATGCACATGTTCTGCAAGAGAATACCCGCAGCCTGGGCTGACCGTGCAGTCTCCGCCATTAGAACTGCTGCGTCGACGCAAACCTGCCCGATTTCTTCCACCTTTGGGGACGAAGTGTGGGACGAAGAGCCCTGCGACGCAGCTGTGAGTTTGCGCAACAGCAACGAAATCAACACAGGCCTGGTGATGAGTATGACGGAAAAGTAGTATATGCAGGCCACAGTCGAGCTACCAAGCGCCTGTCGTTGCCGCTCCACTGACATGGGCCACTCGGTCGTTGAAAAGCGTAGTTCGCTGGGGAGTGACTGGCTCCGCAGGCGCAGTTGTGTCAATAGCCTTTGGATAGAGGCTATGTTGACATCCCGCTTATGGTCGAGATGGTGCATGATTTCCTCCAGCACAGTGCACACTTCGAAACTGGAGGTCATGCAAGTCATCTCAGGGGATAAGTTCGATTTGCCTACTGGATCCATGTGTGTGCCTAAGCTCTGCCCCCGCGGCGATGTGGCTGGCGGTCGAGACAAGATGGAGCCTACCGCAATGTCGAGTACGCGCAAGCTCTTCCAAACTCGAAGTCTACACAGTTCAGCTTGAAAGGATTTCAAAGGGTTGATTCAAGAAAACGCAGCACGCTAAGTTAAACTGACCTGAAGTCTTGCTCAGCCACATCGAGGTGATGGTAGGACTCTGGCACATGCATCCCTAGGGCATGCGCTGATCGCGCTGCAACCCCAAGATACATGAAAGCTCCGTTTCTGCGGCAGGCTCCCAGCATATAGAAGCTCATGAGCAGAAACACGCAGATGAGATCGACGCTGGGGTCAAGAAGCATCCCCTGGAACGCCATGTTTTGGCTGCGCGCAAAATGCCGCTGTGAGTGCTGCAGACCCGAAGGACTTGTGTCGCCGCTTTGGCTGCCTATTGCGATAGCGAGATCAACTATTGCGGCACGCATTGCTTGCTGACTGAACGTGTTGGTATCCTCGGGGGGACCGCGTGGTTGTTGTAACATGTCGTACACCTCTTCCGGCTCGAATAAATAAATGATACCAGCCGTCTGCCATTCTCTTTCAGCGCAATTATCGGCAACAGCAGCTTCAGGCTAGCACTTACTGCTGCATAAAACTTCGACACATAGTCTCTCTTTGCTTCCATTGTGAGTTCATCGCCAGAGTCTTCTATGCCCATGCCAGGTGTCGTGCCGGCGGCAACAACCTCAAGCATGACATCGCCTTGGGTATTACCAGTGAACCGTGACGGACCCATGTAGTGGAGTAGGGTTCGTCGCAAGAAGTGCAGAAACGATAGTGATGCTGAATGTCCAACGTAGACTACACCAAATTTCTTAGTCAACAGAATTGTTGTTGGACGATGTCACGGCCATTTGGTTTGCGCACCTTTCTCTCCTTTGCTGTTGAACATCATCCGACCGCGGGGTGCCTCACGATGCGACATGGGAACCCGGGGATCGTCAATTGCCGCTGGGGTTTCTTCGGAGCCAGTGGGAAGACTTGATTCTGGTGTTCGGGGCACTTCTACTTCGGCAAGTGCAACAGCGCCGCCTCGCATCATATCATCCATATCGTCTACACAAGTCCGCGCAGGCGGAAGATCAAGCCTCCTGTTCGGCGAAGTTCGGGTATGAACACCCCGGGAGTATGCGGCGTAGTGGTTTGACTCAAAGATGCATGTCGTTTCGCAGCCCCGTCTACAGCAGTTCGAGCACGGTCTTCGGGCATCGCATCGCTTCTTGCTTGTCTTGCACGGGATACAGGCCTGGACTGCTCGCTGACGGAGCTCGGGACGCACTTTGGGCCGCGGCATTGTGTAGCATTAGTTGGATCGCGGTTATCAGCGGAGAATCCGTCACGAGTGACCCGCGGACGACGTACGAAAACACTGCATAAGATGGGAGAATGATCCAGGGAGCACAATTCATGGGATGTAACGATGCGAACTGTAAATGTGCAAGTTGCAGGTTCAGATCATCAACCACCACGGCTGATCTCGTGCACAACTTGCTCTGTACTCCACAGACTAAGAGGCTCCCCCAGACACTAAATCAGAGATAAGACAGCAGGCTTGGCTTGATGAGGCTTAACAACGACAGTAAGAAGGGGCTATGGATCACGTAGATAAGTTGGGGACCACTCTTATCATCCCCGGCACCATTCATGGCGCCCTTTTTATCACTCGCAACCTATGTAGCAATCATTGTTAGCCCCCAGTCAATCAGCCTATCAAGTAGCGGCGGGTATGTTCCTTCACAGGGCCAAGATCCGCTGGGGCAATACCCGCTCAAAAGAAGAGCGAGGATGTCACGGCGAAATCATCTTTTTTCACTACATGCTTCCACTATGCTGATATGTTGTTCCGTGTCCCAGCCAAAACTCCCTCATTCGACCTTGTTTCTTAAATAACGTCGTGGTCGCAAAGCTTGCTGTGGCCCGGCGTCCGCACATCGTGGAAGTGCAACGACGCGGAATCCCTCTCGCGGCGGATAACGCCCACGGTGCTGTTGATGGGCGTCTTGGGGATGAGGTCGACGCCGTCAATGGCCAGGATGCTCAGCACGTGAGCCGCAGCCCGGGCGTTGGTCCAGATGGTGTTGGGCACTGGGTTTGTGATGTTGTCGCACGCTTGGTGGTAGCACGCGTCCTGCTCGGTGCCGGTGCCCGTGAAGAGACCGCCGACAGGCTTGAAGATCTCCTGCTGGAAGGGGACGTAGTCAGTGCCGCCGGTGAGGCCGATGGGCGTCACCTCCAGGCCCTGCTCCACGAACCACTCGACAAACAACCGCTCGATGACCTCGGATCCGGAGGGTCCACCGGGCGCCACCTCGCTGGCGTCGCCATCAAAGACTCCCCAGAAACCACGAGAGACCATGTCAAAATTGATGTAAGCCAGAAGCTGGTCGATCTCGACGGTAGTGAGGTTTCGGACGTAGAAACGGGATCCCCAAAGACCGTTCTCCTCAGCTCCCCACCACGAAAAACGGACCTTGAGGTTGGTGGAGAAGTTGTTGAGCGCTCGCGCGAGCTCCAAATTCACCGACGAGCCCGAGCCGTCGTCGTTGATGCCCGGGCCGACGACGACAGAGTCCAGGTGCGAGCCGAACTGGAGGACGTTGTCGGGGTCGCCGTGCTTGGTCTCAGCAAAGACGTTGGTGGTGATTCTCTCCTCGATCAGCTGGACAATGGTGGCGTGGGCAATGACCTCCTCTCCAGCCTCGATCCGGGCGCGGAGTTCCAAGCCCGGTCCTTGATCAATGAGCGCCGCGGGCACGTAATCTGGGCTCGGCGCGGAAAGGGAGCCGGCCGTCAACTGCGCGGGGCCGTTGTTGTAGATGACAACGGCCACGGCGCCGGCGGCAGCGGCGGCTCGGAGCTTGCCGGCAAAGGTGGTCTGGTCGGGGCAGAGGCCACGCTCAACCAGGACGATTTTGCCCTCGACGTCGAGGCCCTCGTAGTTGGCGGCGGAGCACCCGTCGGCGCCCTCGGGACCCACGGCGAGCGGCAGGGTAAGACCCTCCTCGGGGGTGCTCGGGGTGTAGGTCAGGGCGACGGTGCGGTAGGTGGTGTCGTCGACGGTGACGGCGGCTGCGGTGGTGTTGGTGAAGAGAGCGGGGAAGTCCTGCTTCCAGGCGTGGAAGCCCTTGAGCTTGGACAGCTCGCCAAAGACCCAATCGACCGAGGCGTTGTAGCCGGGGTAGCCAAAGGCTCGATTTCCGCCGTTGGCGTAGGCAATGTCGTTGAGGATCTGCAGGTTGCCCATCAAGCTGTGCCACGATGTTAGCCGGTGCGATTGAGCGTGGTTTGGCGGGAAGGCCAGCTTACCCGTCGGCAGTGATGAGCTCCTGCATCGCCTCCGACTCGACGGGAGGACGGCAGTCCTTGGCAGCTACCAGCGGCAGCAGCAGCGCCGGCAGAGCATGAGCGGGTGCGAACTTCATGATGTATGTTGGTTAGTCAACGCAGAAGAGGGCTGGAGGGGGGTGACGAAACAGCTGGAACGCAGCATGAGGGCCCAGCGATGGGCTTTTAAGAGTTGGCCTGATCAAAAGCCCCCATGATTGCATCTTCCACGCCACCATAGCATCACCGCCGTGAATCCCTGCCGATCTTGCAGAAAGTTGCTCTGTGCTTCTTTATCGTGCTTTCGAGCTTCCCAACAGAGTAACATTCTCACGCCTGGATACGGCCCTGTGGAGAGCGCTCCATGGTTTCCCATCGGCAATTGACCAATGGCAAACCCTGGTTGCCTTTGTCGGATGGAACCTTTGTTCCCTTCGGCATGCCAAGAGTATGCGGAGAAGACTTCCAGGGTTCATCATTAGCCCCCCCCCGTGCTCTGAATGGCAGCTGGCAGCTGGCCTGGGCCACTCCCAGCCCGCATAATATTGGGCCAGGTCCGACCTAGGCTGAGGAGATGCATGATAAGCGATCCGGGAAGCTGTGCGAAACCCAAGATTCTGCTCAGATGCGCGCAGTGGTGGTTGCTGTCGGATCTCGCTAACTATAGGTCTGCGTCATTGTCTACTCCTGTCGGATACGAGATACTAGCATACGTAGGGTAATAATTAGTTGAACATGGTTGCTTGACCACAGATGCGTCGCTTCCAGCCGTGCCACGATCCTAGCATCTTACTCCCGAACCCAACGGCGTTTTGCACATCAGTCTTTGTACTACAAGATCTTGGCTACCACTGCGCTGGGCAAGCTTTTATGGTGCGCTGGGACTCTCCCATAAGAGATAGAAGTTACCAGTTCCGCAATACACTCAAGTCAATGTTGCCACGGATTGCTTTCCGTTTCTTTGGGGATCTGTCAGCACTTTCAACCTAACGCCTCAAAACCTGGGAGCTCTGCCAGGTGGGCGGCCGGGATTGTTTAACGACCAGAAGCACGCAGATTGAGATGAATCGTGCTGGGGAGGGTACATCGACGGGAACCAAAGACAGTCAGCCGTGATGCTTGAGACTAGAGGTTTCCCTACCACAGCATTATTTGCAGCGAGGTTGTCTACCCATTCGTCTCCACATCCTCAATTGTGACTATAGCTCGATCGAGAATGCCCAATCCATGATCCCCTTATTGTGTTAGACACGGTGCGGGCATGGCAATACTAGCGGACATGAAAGAGTATGCGAGCGCTGCCGCGGCTGCGCCAGAGGTAATCCTGACTTCATCCTGTTAGCCACGCAGCTGTATCAAGAACTGACTGCCGCATTGCTAGTTGGTAGTAGAAG
>KL660623.1:0-14118 GCA_000732775.1 Stachybotrys chlorohalonatus IBT 40285 | reverse complement strand
GTGGTTATTCGCAACGCAATAACATCGTTTTTCCAGCTGATAATGCTCACCTCGGAGCAATAACCTAGCATGGACTTGCAGCGACGTCTCGGGTATGGCCACGTTTCTCTTCATAACGGTATCCTCCGCCGAGCCATTAATCACCATGCTTCCATTCAGCACCCTTTACATGCGATTGCGCTTTGCCCCTCGATCAACAAACCCTACAGCAACCTGTTAATCTTTTGGAAAATCGCATGAAGCACTTCGGCAACGTCTACTGGGGCGTCATTCTGTCTAAGAAGTGAATCAACCGGACTAATGTTTATGGTTCCTGCGGATCGGGGGTAAAATCAGCAGACGGACGTTCTCGCAAACCGTAGGCTTACACTAATAATGTCCCCATAGCAAACGAGAGTGAATAGTGATTATGTTGCCCAAACCCCTCATATGTCTCTCCCAGACGTCCTAGCGTTCTTTTTTCCCCCGTCCACAAAGTTGGAGGCCGCCATGATGCATGGTAGGACAGACTAAGGCGTAATGGCAGCGAACTAAGCAAAACTGGCACAAACAGTATACTCTGGCTACGTTGACTGCTAATCTTGTGAAATAGCAGTATAGGACCTCCTTAGGCTCTAAAATATCGTACTCAACCTGTTACAGCATATGATGCCTGATCTGGGTATTCAGATAAATACGAGAGTTTCGTACAGCATTGCAAGCCATGATCTCTATTGGCTTTGAAGAGTACTACCACATAGACTCGAGCCTTTTCTCTTCCATGTGCCCAACGGCACCGTTCTCATTTTCGATAGCATCCTGTTGAGCGAATTTGTAGAGACAGTACGCCAGAACGCACGAAGCGTCATAACCAGGGTTTTAAAAAGTGTGCCTTCCGACGAACTGCCCAATAACGAGGCCTTGGGTACTGAGTGATGTCCGTCGCGTATCGAGAAGTGCCTTGGCAGATTTGGGACCGTGGACTCCACTTTGTTGCCGATAACTGTGCAATCATATTCCGCTGGAGAAATGTGCTGAACCCTCGGAATGAGTCTTCTTCATGACGTCCCCGATATGTACAAACGTGACGTCCTCGTGACGCTAACACGGTTCCACGAGACCTATGATTAACGATTTATAAGCACAACCAATGCATACCTTAAACATCGTTCACCCCCAAATTGTTCATGCAATCCCGTCTCCCTTGAACGAATTTGACCACCCTATACTCGTTAGCATTCCCTCAACGCGGGGTCCGCCAACTCATTAAACGTAGCCGAAGAAGCATCCCCAGCAAGCGACATTCATACCATGGATTTCCAGTGTGCCTTGGTGACTGGCGGCGGAGGAGGAATTGGAAAGGCGCTGGCCAAATACTTCATCTCAAAAGGGAAGAAGGTGATCATTGCTGGCCGGACCGAGTCAAACCTAAAAAGCACTGCCCAGGATATAGGTGCCCAGCGATACTACGTTTTCGACCAAGGCGAAGTCTCCTCTATCCCTGGTTTCGTCAAACGCATCACTTCCGAGAATCCCGACCTGGACTGCCTCGTCAACAATGCCGCGATCCAGGAGCCCTTGAACGTGCAGAGCGATGCTACCAGTTTCCTCGAGAAAGCCGACAAGGAACTGGACATCAACGTACGCGGACCTATGCATCTGACGCTGCACCTGCTCCCGCACCTCAAACAGAAGCCTCATGCAAAGGTCATCAACATCACCAGTGCTCTGGCATACGTCCCGATGGCTATTGCGGTCCCCGGCTACAACGCATCCAAGTCTTGGCTGCGCTCCTGGAACCTCAACCTGAAGACCCAGCTGAGCGGCACGAGTGTACGCGTAATCGAAATTGCGCCTCCCTTGGTGGAGACGGATCTGCATCGACACCACGACGACCCGGACAACAACAAAAAGCACAAAAACCCCATTGCGCTCTCCATTGACGAGTTCATCACGGAGGCGACGGACAAGTTGGAGAGGGGCGACGAGTTCATCGGCGCGGGAATCGCTGCCGGAGCTGTCCAGGGCTGGTGGGAAACGTTTGGGTCGCGTTACGAGAACGCCGCAAAGAATTACAAACCTTGAAGACGAGGCCTATGTCTTTCCAGGCCTTTGCTTAGCAGCATATTAGTTACATTGCAGTGCCAGCACGCATCTTGACTGCATTCTTTGTCTATCACTTGGGCTTTCGGTGAAGATTGAATGACGCAGTGTTGGCTGCGAGACGCTATACTGAGTATACAAGCCTGCATTGCCATTCTTATGTGTGCCAATCCCTAACGTGACTTTGTCCCAAGGTCAGAATGACGAACTTAAATACGTACTACATTGAAAAGTAAGTGTTAGTGCTAGGGGAGGTTTCGGATAAACATGTTATCCTCCAGAAGGCATCTCTCTCGCTCAAGTATCCTGTTCAAACTTCAACCGCGCGAACGAGGCGCTCGTTGTATCGACCTTCGGCAAACGGAATATTCCCAAGACCTCTCTGACATCACACGGCATGACCCCAGTAGGGACCTTACATCATCCTCATCACTAGACGCCGAATTAGTGAAAGCAATACGCACGAGAACATACCTGGCCAGACAATATAAGTGTAAATGCTACATTCTCCGCCATGTTGCCTATACCAAAGGAGGCAGCGGAGGGATTGTGGAGAAATTTTACGTTCCCGTTTGGAAAAGACAGTGGTCGATGCTGCCCTCGTCCCGTCTTAAGCGAGATATTACATGACGCGACACTAGAACCCAGTGAACGTACACAAGCGTTCAGAGGCGAAGCACAAACCATGAAGAGCGGCACAATAGCCAAGCTGCATCAGCTATTTAACCGCGTACCAGGTCTTACCGAGGGGCGTTCAGAACAGGTGAATACTCTTCAAGAATACATTATTGCGTCTAGGCGGAGTGGCATAAACCAGTCTTCAGCTCAGACATATGAGCTTTGATTCATGACTAAATCTCAACTTAGCCTCCTACAGTTTGAGGAAAACCGTTCCTGGCACCCCATGCTTCAGATCCCAAACGGTGTCGTGGTTCGCACCCTTCACGACATGGCTCTCAAAGTTCATGGTCTCTGATTCTTTCTTGAAGCACTCTGTTAGCCATACTGTTCCCTTCGTTCCAGCGTCACCAATCAACATATCCTTTTCGGCGAAGTAGACATCAACCGCCAGTCTTTTACCCGCGGCTCGCAGGGCTGCTGACAAGCGTGGCAACAAGTTGTCATAGTCCCCCCAATCGCCCCAACCATCCAATCCTTCTACCTTCTTCATGAGGAAAATCGCCTCGTCTGACAAGCCCGTTATACTCTGGGTATGCGCATATTTGATGCATTTAGGAAACAAATCGGCTTCTCGCTTCGAGTCTTCATCGTCGCCCGGATCAGCTGACGGAATCACGCCAGGCCCAGATATGATCTGGCTTGCACCCAAGGCAACCCCTGTGACTGGTGTGACAATTGGACTGATGGCTTGAAAGAGTGAGACCCATTTGTCAAGCGTTCCTATGGCTGCCCCAGGTAACATGCTGGTCATGCTCATAGCGAATGCTCCCGTGTGCGATGGATGAACCCACGGAGCACCAATCGCAAAGTAGGGCGCCGTTGGATTTAAGATTTCCGGGTGATGAAGCAATAGGTCCAGGGCGTAAACGGTGCCGCCGCTCTGGCAGGCAACAGCCACGTGCCTGATTCCCAAATGCTGTAGCAGGGCAATCGTGATGGCTGTGTGCAATTAGGTTACAGTCAGGGAAAGACTCGCCCCGGTCACTCACCTCTTGTGACATCTAGGCGCTTTGAAGTTCCGACGGCGTCGGTCCCACCGAAGCCCGGCCGGTCTATGGCAATGATGCGCACCTTGTGTCGCTCTGCAAAGTCATTCTTGGCGACATGCACCATCCTGCTGGCAAACATAGGACCTAGAAAGAGGAGTACCTTCTCATCTTCGGAGGCCTCATTCCGGTAGCCATAGTCGGCATATTGCACGCGATAGCTGCTGGATCCTTCGATGCCGTCCAGATCAACGATCCTATTGAAGCAAGGGCTCTCGAGGAAAGCTTGAGTATCCATGTCAAGTTACTTGATTTTGGGGTTGTTTGATGGAGTTTCTTTTCGTCGATGGAATGGCCATTTCGTACTTGTCAGCATTTAAGGCGGAAGCAGTCCTTGTTTGCAGCTCGCACTGGATGAATAATAATCACGCACCCTAGGCTAGACCCTGGCTGATCCAGCTCATTTCGAGGCGTTTTCCTCACAGGAGGCGAAAAGGCCGTCTGAGCAACTGGTGGAGGGGCCTGGGAAGCCCTTGACCCCACATTCAGGCATTCCAGAGTTTGAAAAAGGCTGTTTCACGGAACAACCAACATGGTCCTTAGCCGTGGGCATGGCTGTGTTCCGTTTTGATGCGGTGGTCGACAGCGGCTGTTACAGATACGGCCCACCTTTGCTCTTGTGATCGCAAGCTGATTTGCCCCTCGGCCGGCGAGACCCCTGACCACCCCTGTCGTGCTTGGCTGGTTGGAAAGCACGGACACGGTTGCGCGTTTCAAAGGATCCCGCTCTTACTTTTCATCCTGGAGATTGAGTGTCCGATCTTTCTTCCTTCCATCCTCCCATCGGCGTTATACGTCGTCAAGAGCGTCCATGGCCTGTACATATTAATGGCACACTGCCGCCTGTCTGTTGAAGATGGATCCTGCCTTCAGCCCGCGCGACGGAGCCGAGGAAGATGAGCCGATGCTGGGCGTCCGGCCATCGTCGCCTGGCGCGGACCGATCACACCACGAGTCTCTTCTGCACGCCACGGATTTTCGGAAGAAGCCGGCAGGGAGAAGAGACTGCATGCTTGTGGCTGTTATGATTCTTTGCGCTCTAACTCTTCTTGTTCTACCGGCGACTTTTTTCGTTGGAATTTCTCGTCAGCAAAGCCAGGCAGCAGAGTCGAATGGCCATGAGGCAGACGCAAGCGAGCAGGACCCTGTTGGGCAGCAGAGCATCTCATCGGGAGAAACCAGAACGGCCATCTCAAGCTCAAGCATCCTTGTCATCACAACGTCGACGCAGGCGTCGGCGACTGCTGCAACACCTAGCGTTGCCACCACAAGCGCAGCTGTGCAGACCGCGATCCCGCTTGCCGACCAGTTGGACTTGAAGACCGATTTTGTCATCTCAAACACTGCGCAAGTCCGCGAGTATTTCTTCAACATCACCCGAGGAATGGGCAGCCCAGATGGCTTCTCGAAATCCATGATCCTTGTCAATGGCCAGTCTCCTGGACCTCTAATTGAAGCAAATACTGGAGACACCATCCGAGTTGTGGTGCACAACAACATGCCGGAGGACAGCACCAGCATTCATTGGCACGGCATCGACCAGAAGAACTCGGTCTGGATGGATGGCGTTCATATGGTCACGCAATGCGGTATACCTCCGGGCGGAAGTTTCACGTACCAATTCGAGATTGCAGACCAACGAGGCACGTTTTGGTATCACGCCCACGTGTCGGTTCAGTATACCGATGGACTTTACGGGCCTCTAGTGAGTAATATCGCCGTTTGAGAGAGCTTGGTCTTGGTATTGACACGGATGTCCGTTCAGATCATTCACGACCCTGAAGAGAAAGTTCCACAAATTGATGATGATAAGATTCTTCTGATTGGAGACATCTTCCACGGAGACGGTGAAAACGTAAGCCAGTCACACAAACAGCCCTCGATTGCCGTCACTATTCGATCTATAATGCTGTCTTTGTTGCACTTACTAAACAATGCAATAGCTGCTGGCCCAGTTCCTGAGCGCCTCGCCCTCTTGGAGCCCAAAAATGCCAGGCATGGAGCCTCCGCCTGAGAATATCATTTTGAACGGTCAAGGAGTTTCGAATTGCTCGGTATTGCGTCGCGCCACACCTCATCACGACGTTTTCCATGACATGATGGAACATGGCGAAATGGACGTGGACCAAGCGGACGGAGATGACCATGCGCATTCGGTCGACACACCAACTGTGCATTGCACCGGCGGTTCGCCTTATAAGACACGCATCCAGAGCGGACAAAATCTCCGGCTTCGTTTGATCAGCCATAGCACGGCAACGCCTTTCTGGTTCAGCCTCGACGGCCACGAACTCAGCATATTCGAGATTGACGGTGTTGAGGTAGAGCCCATCAAAACCTCGCGCGTCTTCATGTATCCAGGACAACGGTATTCCATCCTCATCACCGCCAACCAGCCCCCTGGCAACTACTTAATCCGCGCGACAGCCGCCACGAAATGCTTTCACATGCCGATGCATGGCCACAAAGGTAGTCCTGGTGCCTTTGCCAGCGTCAATTACCAGGGTACCGGAATCCTGTCTTACGATGACGTAGAGGAAGGCGTTGTTCCGATCGGTTCTCCGTGGGATCTTGACAGTACTTCAAGTCCCGGAATCGACAAAGAACCCTGGACAGGTACATGCCACGATTTACCCTTCGGGCTACCCAAGCCGCTTAGAGCGATGAAGGCGTACGAAGTTGGCGAGAGGAACCATCACTACTTCCGCTACCAGAAATACAGAGCACGCACCAATATCAACGATGTGGGTGTGCCTACTAATGCGTTAAAGTTGAGCGTCTTCTAACTTGAGAAATTCTAGACCGTATATGAGCCGCCAAGCGATGGCGCCATCCTTTGGAGCATGTTGGATGAGAAGATGCTGGGCAGTAATAGTTCTGAGTCACACGTATGGAATTTTCCACCCGAACAAATGGTTCTTGTGTCCGAGGATGCAGACAAGGCTGCACAAATTGTTATCAATTCCGATAACATGATGGCTCACCCATGGCATTTGCAGTAAGTTCATATCCAGATGGTCATCCTTGATACCTTGGCTGACTAGTTCTAGTGGTTTGTGAAAATTTCCGTATTTCAGTGACCGTTCTGACCATCCACAGGACAAAACTTCCAAATCGTCGGCTGGGGCAGGGGCCTCTATGGGCAAGGAAAGACACACTGGAGTCTCAACAACCCCATGCGCCGGGACACACTCACAGTCCCCGGCAACTCGCACGTGGTTCTTCGCATCCGCGCGGAGAACCCAGGCATCTGGGCCTTACACTGTCATATTCTATGGCATTCAGAGGGTTTGTACACCACAAGCGTGTCAAGGAATACTGCTAACATTTGCCATTAGGTGGTATGTTTGTGAATATCGCACAGCAATTAAATAAGCTCCAGGACTTGGTCAAATCACTTGACTTGTCAGAAGCAGGTCAAGATATTCGGCGGCTGTGCTCTACGGCTTCTGAGTAGAAATAATGAGACCTTTCTACTTTGAAGAATAGGCTTCTCACATGTTTTCGTTCCTATTGACTGCTACAAGTGGTGACCGTGTAGCATGATAAACTGTAATCCGTCAGGAGTTTTCAAAGGTTTTGCTTCTATTGAAATGGTTTCCACGGTACAGGAGTGCCTGGTGTGTGTAACTCCTCCATATCGATTTACATGGTGCAGGTCGCGCGGCAGTCCTCCGCAGTGTCACAGCAAGCGTTGCATAAATACAATCGTCGACTGTAGGCCTCCTGGCATCTGTTTTTGCAAAACCGTTAGAGCATGCAAGCTTCAAGGTGGGGTTTATACTGACCGTGCGTCGCATTGAAGGGGTGGCCTGTGACGACTTGCGCAGTCATGTCTGCAAATGTAGTGATCGAGTGAGCCAGCTTCGCAGACGCGCTTTTCTGTAACACGTAAATCTCAGCATTGTCTATTCATATTGGTCAAAATAGTTCAACCTTCGCCCGTTGTTCCCTAAGTTGCTAGGTTAATAGTCAGGGACGTACCGAGGTGTGCCATCTCTGGGAGTGCCGCGGCCGATACCACACCGGCCCCAATGAAGAGGACAGCTACCTGGAAGAGCTTCATTGCAGGCAATTCTATGGGAGCGAGGTAACGTTGTCGGCTTAAAGATAAAGTTGAAGAAGACTGTAGTTTGAGGGGTTACAGGTAGGGCATTGTAACACAACAGGGCTTTATATATACGTCACCGAGTTTCGACGCCGCTTTATTTCGTCTTCAATCTTTGCGATGAATGCAGTATATATTGCATGCATATTTTGCTTGTGCTCTTTCAAACTCGGAATGATGTTATCCGTTCTGAATGAACCTTCGCTCATGAGCTAGCTAGCTTGTCGCGAACGCCACTATGCGCGAGCATACACGAATAGCCTTTTACGGATGGACTCAGGCGCAGCTGATCCTATAAGCGCCACATGCTGGGATGCACAAGAGACAATCTCGTACACATGTCCAAGGGAGATAGCTATCGCCTTGGCTGATCGAATGAGAGATTTCCAATGGCTTAAACTAAACCCTTCCCATGGCGGAGCGAAGTCTTCGTCGGGCAATGGATGCATGGAAGCCTTAACTATAGCTGTTGAAGACCAGAGGGAGTGCTATGACAATGTAGGTCTCCCCAGTTTGTGCTAGTTTGATTATAGCGAAAAATCGAAACTGCTGTCCACCTAATCCTGCCCAAAGTTCAGCTCAGCGTTAAGCTGTATGACCTGCCCATCGTTGAAATGTCTAGGTCATGTAGCGAGCAGCACTGAGCACAACATGCTTTAAGTATTGAACTCAGATGCATTCTTTTGGGGCTTGTCACATGATTCAATGATATGTATATTTAGAGAATGACTAGTTCTTTCGGCTTAGTATCTGTAGGTAAGCTGCAGCTGAGGCGACGATGTTTAGAATGCACAAGTTTGAAGCACGAAGGAAAGTCCTGCACGCCTTCAGGAGACCGCGGCGAAAGGAAGTTGAAGGTAAGCGATAGAACTTTCGTTATTCCGCTGCGTGATTTTTCGTACGTGCTGCTGATCAGAATTCAACACTCAGCGGCATTATTACGAGATGCAGGATGTTGTGGGCTGCCATCATCGTCGTGGCAATTCATTGCTACGGACCACTATCTGGATCATCCACCAAGTATTTAGTCGACCACAACAAATTTGCCACTTGCGGTGAAAATCGACAAGATTTCCCAACATGGTATGACCCTGTATATACTCTATTCGTGTACGCAGTTTCCTAGAAATTTAGACGAGTTCATTTTCACGCAAGACTCTCAAATATGCATGTCCTTGCACATGTATATCACATCAGTTTATCAAGAAGTATGATACATGGAGTCAGAGGTTTTTGGTGTAGCCTTGCCCTGGACTGAATAGACGCCGCGATCAACTCCAGCAAGCTGGTGATTAAAAGCTGGTTTGCCTCTTTCGACGAGCTCCACATCCGAATCGGCTAAGTCCTGAATGCCTCTCCCCAATGACGAGTTTCCTGATTGCGTCGCAGACCTGGAAGAGAACCTGAGGAGCAAAGAGTTGAAAGAAGAAGTAATCGACTGGAAGGGGCTGAGTTTTGTGATAATTTTGAGCCTGGGCAGACTGCCCAGTAAAATGACAAGCGAGACTTCGATAGATGCTAGCAAACTGCCAACACCGAAGAAGAGAAATATGCGGTCCGCATTCATGGCAGCGTCGGCATCAATATTGGTGTTCTCGGTCAGGGTGTCTCGTGTAATCACCAAACGGCCGATCGAAGCACCCATGGTAACCAAAGACCCAGCCATTACAAGCATGAGGCCAACTTTCTTCCTGAGAAGCATTTGCAGTCTCCATATATAGAGGACAGGGAAGAAGGCGAACAGGAAGTCCGATATGGTGAAGAATACTGCGCATTTATGTCAGAGGGCATGGACAAGACATCAAGGACGCCAGAGCACACGATAAAATATTTGACTTACATAGTTGAATGAACATCAAAACGCTATGCGGATAGGTCGAGAGGCGCCAGTTGGGCTGCACGCGCAAGTTCCAGCTTGCCTCAAGTGGACTGACTTGGAAGAAGATGAAGACGAAGTTGGCCAAACCCAGGATAGACATGACAGAAGTAAATGTAATGATGAGCCTCTTGAACCATATGCGCACTCCAAATATCTGGACAAGGACGATAGTGATGGAAATCCGAGCAATGACATTCGAGAGAATGCTACATGGAACTGTCCACCATGCCCAGAAAGTCATTTCGATTATTTGATCGATCGTCATCGTAAACATTTGATATCCGATACCAACCGCACTAGCAAGCGTCAGGAACGTGGCCGCTAGTATATGAAAAACTAAGGCTATAAACATGATCCAGTCGTCTAATGCCAGTGTCTTCTCGATCTTGAGCCTCACGTAGACACGCAATCCCGTGGCCAGTAGGGCAAAGAACATGAAGGACCACGCCAAAGCGATAATCAGCTTTGCTCGGCTGGAAAGGCCGCGATCCAGAGGTTCAGTCGGAAGCGTCTCCATCTCGGATGTTGTATGTTCGTGGCTGTTTCTGACTGTGCTTGAGCTCGGGGCGTGAAGCTGATCTGGACCTTTTAAAACAGACAACCAAAGTTCAAAAGGAGTATTGGTGGACAAAAGGATTGTGGCGAGCGCGAAACAAAACGTGTAGACGAACCACAACTGGATGTTTTGTATGGAGAAATTGCAATGTGCGGGACCAGGTAAGCAAATTCAACTCTCTTAAGCTCCAGGTAATATTGAGGGGCGAAATTTATGTGCCCATAAATAGAAGGGCGGCGCAAGGAGGGCTTCAGACAGAGCCATTGATCGACGCGTCCCGCTTACCACCCCCTAAATCCTTCTGGCCAACCTGCCCATATTATCTGAGTGGAAGTGGAGGTGGGTGAATGCTACCCGTTGCTGACCACCATTCCGCTCCTGGGGGGTTGGCAGGCCTGGGTCCTTTGTCATCGCTATCAGACGGCGAGGCGACCTGGAGGATTCAGTTGCCGAGAGCTTCGTGCTTCACGCTCGAGCCATGGCCGTGTGGTCCAAGAATTGGTGTAACCTTGCGGAAACATTGCGATGGGTGATGACCATTGAGTGCGTTATTCTTGCCCTGCTCACACGTGCTTCATCATGGAAGGAATACTGTGACTGGCTGTGCGCTTTTAAGGCAACCAGCGGACGCAACCGAGAGATTCCAACAGAGACCCTTATCCTATGCCACGACAACCATGATCAATAAGACGTCCTGGCCGTCGAGGTGGACAAACATAAAGAGTAAGACTACTATTCAGTACAATACAAATTACAGATATGACCATTCAGATATTGCTCGTGACACCAGGTTCAATGTTCTCCAAAATCTCCACCAGTTCTCCAAACAACTTCTTCTGAATCTTCAAGCCCTCGTCCGAAGTAACAAACTCATGGGGAGTGCTCAGTTTGCAATCCTCAAGGTAAACCCCATGGCTTTCCCACCCGGAGGTCGCAGCCGATATGTAGGTGCGAGATCCTGCCTCAGCCGTGCGCCCGATCAGTCCAAACCCAACCTTTGTCATAATCTCGAAGTACCACGGCCAGGATTTCTCCCGCAGGAGCTGTGTTTTGCAAGCCCCAGGGTCCACAAAGTTTAACACCACTTGTTCGCTCTTGTCTCGTTTCCGCAACATCTCGCCGGCAACCTCACGACCTATGAGGAGACTGACTAGCTTGGTAATGCCGTAGCGGTCCATCATGTCCGTGCCACTCCGCAAAAACTCGAATATGGACGGCTCGTTGCGGCATTCAAATCTTGCATAGAAATGCGCATTGGAATTGACAAGAACCAAATGTGGGCTGTCTTTATCGTTAGGCTGGGATTCAGGGTCTTCACTGCCTGGATAGAACTTCTCCTTGGTCTTTCGCATAGCGGGCAACAACATCAGAGCCATGAGCCACGTGGAAATGACATTGATGGTGGTTAGGCGTTCGTAACCTTCGGCAATGTTGTGTAATAAGCTGAGGGCGCCGGCGTTTTCAACCAGGATATCGAGACGCTCCAAGGCAGCTGCTCGTGAGCAGAAGCCCTTGACGCTGGCGAATGATTCCAGATCAATCTGCCACACTTCGATCCTACAACCCCTGGATGTCTTTTGAAGAGATGACTCGATGTCAGCTTTAGCTGCGTTTCCCTTTTCCACGTCCCGGCAGCCGAGGATGACATTTGCAGCGTTCAAGCGAGCAAAATGCCGGGCGGCTTCCAGTCCAAGGCCAGCGTTGGCGCCTGTAATGATGACAGTTTTGCCTGAAAAATCACCCTTGGGCTGTGGCAGCGGCAATATCTGCGTGGTGAAAGATCTGACAACGCTCCGGTTCCTCAACGTCGAGGCAGAACAAGTTAGCTTTTACGCTTTGCGCCCAGAGTGCGGCCATAGTTAACGCCGAAAGGCGCACGTGGACATACATGATGACAGTCGAGACGCCAAGGGTCAGTGGCCCGTTCGAAGAGCTATGTTCGTAGCAAGAAACTAATACCAGCAATGTCCTGGTAGATAGAGAGAGGCGCCTCTGAAATGCTGCCAGCCCCGCACCGCATTCGACGCGACCTATGTTGGCCTGTCACCGGATATAACGTGACTGTTTTCTTGTTGCCGATAAATTGCTTTGCTCATATAACTTGCTAACAAACGAATTTTGGGAAGTAGCTAAATTCCTTGGCGTGTGGCACTGCTGATTCGCTTCGAGGGGTAACATGAAGGTTACAGCCAAGCCTGACAGCTAAGAGCCACAGAATGATACATGAGGGCTTACTCAGTGATCGCCGCTCCTTATGTAGTACTTTGTAAACGACCTGGTTTGGATCTTCGTTTGTCTACATCCAGCTGGCTCAACATGCCGATCATTGCCGAACGCAGGGAGCGGTCGCTGCATGGACAAACACGTTTGGAAGCTGTGCAGGTGATGCAACCCAGCCAGCGCGGACATTTGCCCATTCCCGTCTCTCCCGTCGGAACAAGTCGGAACAAAAATTAGGCTGTGATGTGGATTATGTGACATGGTAAGCCTCTGGATTACGAGTCCCACGGGCTGTTACACAACAGCATGATGCATTCTATGGAGCGGAGTGGATTTCGCGAGGCCACTCTCGCAGCAATCATATCGTTTGTTACCTTCATTAGGATGCATCCGGCCACCCGATAATAGCGAACGTTTTTCTAGGTTTAATATTATCTAATTTTAGAATAGAACACTCGCGTACATGCAAGCAATGGCGGTTTTGGGCCCAGTCCCTAAGGCAGCATAAAGGGGGTTACAAAGGTTGGCGGGATAAGTTGCCCAGACGAGCTACTGAAACAGAAAGCTCCCAGGTCTAGCAAATTCTTATTCACACAAAACCCGACACGGAACTTATCCTTCTGTGGTGCACAACTTAGTATTGTCTCTCTAAATCAACCTCGAATTGAAAGGATAAGAACGCATATTATCACATATTCACAATTATAAGCCCATGATGTTCAGCCTCCGCCATATTCCTACATTATATTTTGCCTTTTCGCATACTATTGGACCTCTTATGGATCCCCAACAAGCAATGGCCTTGTACGGACTTCCAAAACGAATTACAAACGCCCCTGAAGCCTTACCTGCATGGAACGCCGGCAAGGGCCGCACCATGCTCCTTGGTATTCTTATGCAAGTTTTCTACTGGACGGGGCGCTATGATTCATGTGATATTATATTGATAGGAACAGCCTGGCTAGGTATCAATGATTTCTTCGTATGTAAGGACTATGGTGATAAGCGCTGGGCCTGGACACGTCTATTCGGCTCCCTTGCCTTTGCAACCTTTGGCCTCTTTGGCCTTACTCAAGGCCAGTTGGCTTCATATAAATAGTCAAGGGAGTTGAACCACAGGCATGGCTTCATACAGTTATAGGGATATCCGGATGGGAAGGTTGTATCATGCAAAGGATCCGTCAGGCGGTTACGCAGATTGCAAAGGCCAGGTGATGTACCTTATCATGCCATGTCTATTAGGTATTGTGGGAATCCTTAGTGGACCGGGATGTACCACCAAAAAAAGAAAAAAAAAAGAGAAATTTGGAAGGCGTAGAGGGCTACTCTTGGGCAAGATGATACAATTCTGGATGTGAATGGTGGGGGGCTTATCCCACATATTCCATAATGGCAGAAACACCATTATTACCGGCAGGGCATGATTGCAAATCAGAGTGGACATCCACACAGTGCATCGCTCCCCTACTGGTAAAATTGTGCTTGTAGAGGATATAAGACATATGTTGAACCAATTGCTTTGTCAGTAGCCTGTGCGAGCAAGTGG
>KL660621.1:327-30519 GCA_000732775.1 Stachybotrys chlorohalonatus IBT 40285 | reverse complement strand
CAGAGGGCGTTAGCTAACGCCAGTTTACGATCACACCCTAAGCATTCTAGCCCCGGCTAGCTGGAGGCTATCTCAGTAACTTCCATTTTCCTGGGCCAGTCATTGGCTGCCACAAGCCCCTTTCCTTCGGTCTCTCAGTAATCAAGCGTGGGACCGCCGTCTAAGGAGTTTAGTGGTCAAACTATGCCGTTTCAGTGCCAGGATTTAAGTAACCTTCCCTGGCCGCCCACCCCCCTTTGACTGCCCCTCTCTTTACTCCAGCATCGTCGCGTGGAATTTGCACGCTCGCTTGTCTCACCATGATCTGGCAACGATTCTTCAGGCCGTCGTCGCCAACAACCTTGGCCTCACTACGATCCCCCAGAAAGGGCCACTGGCTTCTGGGCCTTGCTTGCGCCACAGTTTTCTTGCTCCTCACCTCTGCCCTACTTGTCAGAAACCAAATGGTCAAGACCATCACCCCCAAGAAAGTAGAGAAGCCCAAGGTGGTACACGAACCAATAATCAGACCCGAGTATCTACCCGCTCCCCTTATTCCGACCAACTCAACGGGAAATCGATATGCCTTTGCGACTTGGCTGTCGAGCACCGAGGGCGCAAACTCTGACAGTCTCGATGACGACATTTACTTCGTCGCGACCCGGCTCCTCGTCTGGCAGGTGCTCCATGACCCGCTGACCAAGAGCTCTGGTATCGACATGGTGGTTATGGTCGGCCCCGACGTCAGCGAGACTCATCGCGAGCGCTTACGGAAGGACGGGGCTATCGTTCGCCCAATGGAGCTCGTCCATGGCCTGGACGATGCCTGGATCGTGCCAAAGTTCAGCCGCTGGAGCACCGTTATGGGCAAGCTGCGAGCATGGGAAATGGAAGAATATTCTCGTGTGGTGCTGCTCGACGGCGACATGATCCTGCAGTCCCCCCTTGACGATATCTTCGACGATCCCGGCGTGCAGCTAATGCGCACCAAGCCCGACGTGGGTCGCATGCCAGACGAGCCTGAGCTACCGGACGAGTACGTCCTCGGTACTTATATGGAGATTGGCGGTGTAAGGCATTCGTGGCCGCCCAAAGAGTGGGAGCACAACCCCCGATACTTCAATGCAGGCTTCTTCGTCTTGAAGCCTGATAGGAAGATGTTTGAATACTTCTTGGGGCTCTTGGATCTGAACAGCCGTTTTGACCCAACATACCCGGAGCAGAATCTACTCAACTATGCGTTCCGTTGGGATGGAGCTATGCCGTGGAAAGAAATCGACGACATATGGAACATTCGCTTCGCTACGGAGAAGGATCTCGATGGCGGAGTTGTGAGCATACATGGGAAGTGGTGGCATCCACGGAGTGGCGGTAATCAACTGAGAGACTTGATGCTTTCCAAGCGCTGGCAAATGCATGGATATTATATGGGACGCGAGGGGCTATAGGGGTACTATCCGGGTTGTCGTGTTTTTCTTTGGTTGGGATACATAACTAGACGAAAGCGTGTATGATTTGCTTACTATACCCTTCCTAGACGTAATGATAATTCATTCAAGCATTTGAGTGCACCAACAACATTGTGACGTACGTATGCCCGAAGATGCTGTACGGGAGGCTGTGACCAAACAATCAGCCATGCTGAGATTTCTCCAGTATCCGTAGTTTTGGCACATTCTTCGCAAACAGTCAATCTTGGAATGAGGCCTGTTCCAGTTAGAGACTTGAACAACTGGATCAGGACTCTCTTGAGGGTTAGCCGTCACGTGTCGAATCACTTCGTGGTGTGCGACCGACCCATCGGCAATGTGGTCAAAATGGTTAGCGAAATCACAGGCTGGTTTGCTGTGTTTGTGGATCGGTGTTGTATGGACGTGCCGCCCAGCTGCCAAGTCTACGTATCTACGACTGAAATGCAGTGGTGGAAAGCAGTGGCAAAAACATCAAGCGGTATCCCAGCTCACTCTGTAGCCACGGGAAACCGCACAATGGCAGTGCCCACCGGGTGCAACTTGGCTTCAGCTTCAAGCAGAGGTGCCGAGAGTGTGGCGGGTGCGGATACTGACCGGGTCGCTTTCCATCTGCGGCGCAGAAGGGGTAAATCAGAAAGCGTTCGTCAGATGTGAGTGCCACGTCCATGGCAGTACAGCATACCGGTCTAGAAGCATCCAAACAAGCCACCCCTTGTCACGGCTCTTTCTCCCCAACGATTCTCAAGCCTTCTCCCTCAGCACTGGTGTTTATTGGGGTTAATCTAAGAGGAACCCACTGGGCACTGGCATAAAGACGCGGAGCACGTGAACTGCAGGCGTATTCTTGTCCCTCTTAACTTCATCCGTCACGGTCTGCAGGCCCTGAATTCGGGAACAGCCGGTGGCCTGAGGTTGCGCCAGATCTAGCCATTTTAGCCCACACCGCACGTGCTGTACGGCTTCGAAATCATGACTAGCTTCTTTCTCAAAGGGACCTCGCCGCACACGTGCCTGGGCGACCAAAGCATCGCCAAGTGGCCTGGGTTTCTCCATGGTCAAATCGACCTCGCTCACCAGCGGTTTACGCCACTGGCGGGTGGAATGGAGGCTACGCTGCGTGATTGTGTCCGTCTGCTCGTTCAACCAATGAGACCTGGCCGCTAGATTCGGCTCGGGTCAGATAAGGTAGAGGTGACCAAGCCGGTCGAAGGTAGTCCCGCCATACGACTCCTCTACGAACGCTGCTCTACATACACTATCCGCCAATGTGCTAGTGTCATCTGACTTGATTATCATGGGGACGGCCAAATGGCCTTGGTGAATATCTATGGTTTAATATGTACATGATAAGTAAGTATTTATACCTTCGCTACCGTCCTGCTCCTGGTCCCCTTTAGTAAGAAATCTGTGTCGGCGCACATTCGGTAGGTGCAACTGTGACGTAGACAGTAACGGTCGCCTGGGTGAGGGTAGGGCTAGCCAAAACCTCGTCAGCCTCCGGGATGACCTCAGGAACGTTCTCGGGCTCCGGAGCAGGTGCGGAGACAGAATTGATGAGGCTGATGCTCTCCTGCAAGTCGCTGGTGCCGTTGTCTGGGTCGGCATCGTGAGCCTGACAGTTGGGCAACGAGGTGATGGAGCCGGTGAGCGCCTGGAACTCGCGCTTATCGGTGATTTGGGTAAGCATGTTGGTCGAAGCCTCTGGGTCCCAGCCATTCATGAAATCACCGTGGAATGTGTAACCGGCACCGCTGGCGAGCTCAAGAGGAGCGGGACCGTTCCAGCCGCCGGGCAGCGCCTTGCTCAGGTTGTAGCGGACAGAAAACCTAAGCTGAGGAATGCGCTTCATGCCTTCGGGGCAACGGTTGACACGAGGGAGGTTGTGTCGGCCAGAGTAGGCCACCTCGAGGGTGTCGGGGTTGACGCAGTCCTGGAAGCGAAGGATGGTCTGCAGGCGGCCAAGCGAGCACGTCTTGGCAGGAAAGCCACTGGGGTCCGGGCTCGTGGGATCAACGCCATCCTCGAACCCATATTCGCACCACCAGCTGTGTGTAGCCAACGGATCGACATCGGCCGGCGACCTCGCCTGGGCGTTTCCGGCAACAATCATGAGGTCCTCGGGGTAGGGTATCTCAGCCTCACCCGACTTTTCATAGTAGGCCTTGAAGGCGTTGGGCTCGACGGGAACCCGTTCATCGTTGACAACGGCGTACAGGGTGGGGATCCCTGAAAAGTCAGTCGACGTACGTAAAGGGGTACCGGCTTGCTTACAATAGACGGAGAAGTCGTTGGGGTTGCTGTTGGTATGGCAGCCCTGGCGAAGTTGTTCCGATGTGTTTGTGGAGACGGTCACGGCATCGGATCCGAAGAAGCTGTGCATGTGGCTTCTGTATTCGCCCGGCATGACGATAGGGTCGATGTTTTTACGCATATAGAAACCGCAGTCGATATTGGTGTAAGCCTGGGCCACCGAGGCGGCAGCCAGAATAAGCGAAAGAGATGCCATTGCGATGGACGAGGCGTACGATAACGAGTGAAAGGAACGAGAGAAGGAAGGAAACAAACGAATAGACAGGCTACCAGAGCACCGAAGAGAGCGACAGACAAAAGACGATGAAGACAATGGTGCATTGTAAAGCACATCCACGCTTATATACCGGCGACAGGAGTTTCCACACGTGGGGATCCCTGCTCCACAGAACCGCGATTCGAAACACTTCCGCTGAGCGCTACCTGAATGCCCCATGGCATGGCCACTTCGTGACCATCGGCATGGGTCATTAGCGTAGGGCGACAACAGGCGACCCATCATCAAAGATGAAAAGTTACCCAATTGTAAATCAACTTCTTTGAAGCCAAGCAGCGAACAACGATTGTGCGATGCCCCAGCACCGTCTCGGGTTTATTCCACACGAAACAATGTGTACCGCCGCGCAACCGCGGTTCAATCTATCACCCAAGGTACGAGCTTCCGCTATAGTTCGTCTGATAACGACCAGGGTCCTCTTGGCGACCGGTGCAGTAGTGCTGCCGCCAGCAAACGCTTTATTCGAAACAGGGGCTACGGTGGCTCAGCAGGGAGACGCAGCGCCTGGGAACTGCCCTTTTGGCAATCCGTCGCATCAACTTCATCAAACAATGAAACGTGCTGGGGCTGGGGCTGCCTGGACCTCGCCGCATTCGTCCGAATTCGTAGGATGTCCGATTCATGCGGAAATGGTGGGCCCCCGGCGATTCTCGACCTACTCCGAGGTCCCGGCCCGATCTACTGGCCCGGCAAAAGTCCCAGTGAGACGGTTGCGTTTTGTATGGCCGTTACGCCCTCGGTCACGTAACTCATTTTCCATCTTTGTCCTCCCTTATTGTTGTTCTCCTGCACACTCTTGCTTGTTTGCCTTCTTTCCATGTTGACATGGGTTGCCTTTTCTTCCCACGCGTCTCTACAAGCAGGGTTCTCTACACAATTTGCCAACCTTATGGCTGGCTCTGGAGTCTGCGTCAACACGCCGCAACCTGACCATCACTGGCGGTCGTATAGTTGTGTGCACCGCCCCATCGTTGGGAGGCCCCTGGATGTACCAGGGTGCGGCACTTGGTAACACCTCCAGCATTCCGCTGCAAGGGAATCAGGATGTTTGGGTAAGTTTTCCTACAAGTGCTGTGCTTGGCTACTCCTTTGTGCTCTGGATATCTTTAAGCATGATGGCATATACTACACAACTTTGAGATCACTAGTATAGTCCAAACATTGGCCGTTGGCATTGCGTCTTCGCTAACCATGGACAGCATTAGCTGGATCAGCCATGGCTCCACCAGCATCCAGCTCCCTTGCCCCCGGAAAGGGCCGTCGATCACCACTGACGCCAACCTCGTTAGTATGGGCCAGCACGGTATATGCGCTTTGGGAGTTTCTAGAAAGGCACATTCTTGTACGGAGTAGCTAATAATAATCCCTCTAGCCATTTCTCCTAGCAGCCCGCCCCATCATATTGCTTTGGACCTCAAGACGACTGCCCTCGCCCCAGGCCCTGCGCATCCCCAGTGCATCGGCTTTCTACCTCTTCTTCTCAAAAGGAAAGCATTGCGGCTACTATCTGGATATGCCTGCACACGGGAAGGAGTGCCAAATCAACGTGCCATTCTGCTTCTGAAACTGCGAGTATGCCCATTTCAATGGCGTTGCCTGCAACCCCAACGGCGACGGACTGTTACCCGATTGCCACGGTTTCGCACAAGTCACTGGTCATCAGAGTGTCTATAACGGTCTCGCCAACGACACTGTGGGGTAGAAGAAATTCATTTATGAAGTCTACTAGTATCAGATCGACGCAGGCCATGTCAATAATGCTACGTCTCAGACGGCTCGAACTTCGGCTTTGAAGCTTTGGAACTGTTTAGAATCCGACGTGGAGGAGCTTCATGATTGCAATTCAATCATCAAGAGTTAATGGGATCAGTGTGTTCATATTATTCAAGGTGCTCGTTCTTTCCAATGTTTCAGATTATCTATGTCATCTGTTCAACGGCTGCCATATCATAAAACACTGCTCGCTCATTAATAGCTTTGCACACCTTGACTGGCGTAGGAAGAAAAGACAAAGGGTAGTCTTCAGACCTTGTGACTTTGCTAAGGTTTCACAAAGCGGAGGGAATACCCGTCAGCAAGACCTTCACCAATTATTATAGAAGAGGAAGATATGTTGAGCTATAAAGTAGGACATCATGACAATCAATGCAGAAAGTGAACATTTAAAGCGGTTCTACTCTTTGTAGATGTCGGTGTCGCTAGGGCACGCGGTTAGCACATTGTTTTTCGGTTTTTTTTTTTTTTTTTTTTTTGCTTGATTGAGGGCAACTCACAATTTCTCCTCAAACTTCTCCCTACCCGCAGCATCGTCCTTTACCCACACGCTCACACTGCACTGTCCACAGGGAAATGTCGCAAAGCCATCGTCCCCAATCGTGACCTCATCATGGTGCCAGCCCAACACATCCGTCCATTTCTCACCAGCATGCATCTCGCCCACGTGCATCCTCTTCTCGCCCGGCCCAGCATTGCTAAGCACCACGGCGCAGCCCGATGGCCGATCATGTGTGCCATATCGTACCCAGCCCAGGCACGTTGCGTAATCAAAGTAATCAGCCTGCTTGCCGTAGGAGTATAGCTTGCGTGCTAACAGCAGTCGTGGAAGGATACCTCCGCACGAGGGAGGAAACTCGTGCTCTCCCTTGATGCCGTACAAATCGCCATACCAGACGCAGGGGTAGCCTTCGATACGCAGTAAGATGAGAGAATAGGCCAGGGGCTTGAACCAGTCTGCAACGGGCACTTCGAGAGCCTGATGAGGTTGGGTGTCGTGGTTCATGACAAGAGTGACAGCGTTAATGGGCATGCACTGGACCAGTGTACTGTCGAAAACCTGTCTCATGTCGGCGCTATCCCCTTGGCTAATCTTACTGAAGTTGTAGACAAGCGGTGCGTCAAAGAGCGTGAACTTTCTCCCCATACGCTCCAAGTAGTTGGTCATGTCGTCCAGGCTGTCCTTCCAGAACTCGCCGACAAAGAACCAATCCCGTCCGAATGTTTCGTCCATTTGTTTAATGAACTTTCGGAGGAAATCCTCGCTGTAATGCTTGATGGCATCGAAGCGCATTCCTTTGAGGGGGATCGTCTCGGCAATCCACTTGCCCCATGCCAGCACGTCTGCCTCAACTTCGGGGTGCGAGTAGTCGAGGTCCGAGCCCATAAGAAAGTCGCTGTAATGGTGAGTCAAAAGTCCAAGAACCACCTGCATCGCTCTGCCACTTACTAGTTGCCCTTCTCATTGTCAACATCGGGAACATCGGCCCACCCGCTCGACTTATCTCCCATGATCTTATATATGGCAGTCTTTTCGTTTGCAGCGTTGTAGTCGACGCCGCCGAAATGATACCAATGGTATTTCTGATCGCTGTACTTGCTCCCTCTGCCGGGAAAGGTGAACCCAACCCAAGCTTCGATCTCATACTGGTCACTGACTACCTTGTTTCGGTCGTCTGGGTCAACCTCCACTGCTTGACAACGTTCCTTGCGGTCCGCTGCGAATCTGTGGTTCAGGACGGCATCCCAATAGATACCCACATCGTGTTTCTTGGCCGTCTCGCAAAGTTTCACCAGCTCGTCCTTATTACCCCATTTGGTGGCGACTGAGCCT
Source organism: Stachybotrys chlorohalonatus IBT 40285 (assembly GCA_000732775.1). Taxonomy (NCBI): domain Eukaryota; kingdom Fungi; phylum Ascomycota; class Sordariomycetes; order Hypocreales; family Stachybotryaceae; genus Stachybotrys; species Stachybotrys chlorohalonatus. The sequence goes on along the minus strand of KL660621.1, from coordinate 22,874 downwards.
TTCTGGTCAAATTCACCTAGGTCGTATCTATGCCATTGATTAGATGGATTTATTGCTCGTGTGAGTGGTGAAGCACGTGCAGATCATAAATATCATAGCCGTTGCCTTCTTTGGAAGAAGCTTTGCACCTGTGGACCCCGTCAGTAGGCTAGCCCCTGGAGAAGATGATTGCATGGTCTACTTACCCAGGTGGAACCCAAATATTGTCGACACCCCAGCGCTTCAGTTGCGGTACGTGCTTTTCAAGCCGAACCCAATGCTTTTGATCTGCAGGGACATACCACTCGAATCCCTGCATCATCGTCTTATTCTCTGGGGTTGCTTCCTGGTCATCCATCGTGGTTCGTGGGATATGATTGTGCAGATTGTGAAGAGTTGCTGGGTGCAGAGATATCTTAGGAATGTTGGCCATATATAGTGTATGGAGTGGCTGCCAGTGATCGTCGATCCTTGTTTGAACGACGTTCTAGACTCAAGCTTGATTTTTAGACCAGGCCAACTACGTGGTCCGCTTCATCCACCCGGTCACGCTACGCTTCAATTGGGTGATGACAATGCTAATAGCAAGCCACAGCTGCCAACCCTTAATTCCCTCAACCGTGGGAGAGCGGTAAGATAAGGATGGCGTCTGGATAATCCCGGCTGGTATGACGTCAATCTTCCTGCTTAGATCTATGTTATACCCGTGTGCCTGGTTTTCCATTCAAAACCACGTGGCTCTGCCTCACCATCCCTGGCTGCGACCTGCCTATCTTAAACAACATCATAGGTGGCCGTTCACCTCGCCGTTTTGCTCCTCACACAATACAGGATGTGATGAGAAATGCAGCAGATCGCCCAAATACACTCAATTGAAAGGGGCAAGAATCGGACTTCTCGCTCCGATCTAGCACCATCAATATCTTATAGCCAAAAATGGGTTTAAAAAAGCATCCAATCCCACAAAACCAAGGACAAAGACCCTATGAAGAAGCAAAGAAACGACATTCCAAAAAGCATGGGAAAAGAAGGTAAGATGGCCATGTATTCTAAGGGCCAAGGCCTCATGCCTACCTCCATACTCACTCAATTGCTCTATCCAAGCTACCCTATACCGCAAGTGGGCTCATTTGGGCCGCCTCAATGACAGTCACGAAGACTTCTCATGCTTCTCTTTCTAACGTCGTACAAACGTGTTTTATCTGCAATTTTAATTATTGCTCCAAAAATTGATTCACGAAGCGTTGGGTTCATCGTCATGCCCGCTTGGTTTTCCGACGGTAGCCGGATTGACAGCTTGATGCTGGTCGAGGGCCAATCGCCACCCGTGCATCCCACTAACCATCTTTAAGCTTCTTTCACAGACGAAGAAAAGAAACGACACCAGATGCATCGGACCAGCCATCCCGACAAGCGGGTCGCGCAACTAGAAAGGTAGCCACGTATTGCGTCTCGACCCTATCAGAAGGTCTGCTTTACTCTTTCAATGTGGCAAAGTTGAGTGACCCTGCACCAGAGGACGGCTTTTGCCAAGAAAAAACCCAAAAAGTGCATGTCAAGTAAAGCCCTTGGCAACAACTGTTTCGCATAGCGGCCGCCTCTCGCTAAATACGAGCATCTGGACCATGGTTGTGCGATCCAATGGACGATGTTGTGGCAGTGAAGACTATAACAAAATCGGGTGCTGTTGGGCACTAACAGCTATTTTGTCGTCATTAACGCATGCAGTGTTGGGTAAGTAGGCTCCATCGTTTCAACGGCTGGACCAGAGAGTTCTATAACCTGTGGCAGCTTTCTTGAGGTTATCTCCAGATGCACATTCACCATTACTCAGATAACCTTTGCTAAGACGCTTGTGGCCAGGTTGGTTCCTCACCAAAACCACCTTTGGAGTCAACCGACCTTTGTAGGCATTCACGTAACGCATTGTGGACATCGAGCATTTGTTGCCCGCCGCCCTGCACAATGTAGGCGACGAGTAGGCGAATCCGTCAGCACGTGGTCGAAATATATCCCCTGAACGAAGCAACTTGGACTAGATAGAATGTAAGTGTGTAAAATTACTGCCTGCGAGATCCCGGTATGCGGGTATGCCCAGAAAATCATGCCGACGAATCCTAGGATACTGTCTCAGTGTTCTTGGTTTAAACTTGAACCTGCTGAACTCGAGGTCAAAGATCAGTCAACCATGAAACCTAGCTCGTGTTACTAGGAAGCAATTATTCTTGACCTTGACCTCTACGGGATGTGACAGGTGAAATTTCGTAGGGGATTTCGGAGCGTACTTCCGGGACAATCCTGCCTGGCGGTACCCAATTTCCTGGTGTGGGGTTGCTCATCTTGGCGTCCAGTCTCATCTGACGCCCAGCGAAGTGCTGAAACGCCAAGTTGCCGCCCCCTTTCCCAACTCGGGCGCTTCTTGACCAATTGGTCCCATTTTGGGGCTGCGGATGGACACAACTCGATTGATCTATAAGTCGTAAATCTAGTTTGCCATTTGTAAACATAGCAGCATCATAAAAATTAAGGTCATTCGGCTGGAAAATGCCAAACTCGAAACATTCGCGGATCACCGGCTGTGCCAGAGATGAACAACACAGATCGGCGCATCAAACCAAACATTGCACCCATGCTTTTACAGCTCTTGCTGTTTTACAGCTCCTCGATTACCCGAAGCACGTTGAAACCTGTGCGGATCTCCGCAGCTGCGGTGGACGGGAATCTTGGCCAACCAGGATGCCTTGGGGTTGCTAGTCTTAGCCTCCGACGGGAGTGGTTTCACAACCCTTGCCTCGACTCTGTACGCGGATTGGGGCATAGGTCATTTTGCAAAGCCCGCAACAGATGCCACTATAAGTAATGGTAGAGTCACCCATCCAGAAGGTTGGTTTCCTCTCTATCCGACTTCGTCTTCAATCCTCCTGCACATTCATTCTTTCATCAGTCTTCCAAGCTGGTCTTCCCTTCGTTCACTGCATTGACTGCATTCAATTCATTCGCTCATTCTTTCACTCACTCATACATTGTGTACATTCTTCTTTCACAACAAAAGCCAAATTTATACATCAGGACCGACACTATGCCTACCACGTCTCAGACTTCCTTCCTGCTGGCCGTTCTTGCAGCTGCCCCCGCTCTTGTATCAGCTCACGGCCACGTTGTCTCCGTCACCGTGAACGGTGAGGAGATTCCTGGTTTCCAACCGGGCAACCCCTCTGCCCAGAGTGTGGGTTGGGCCACCACTGTTACCGATAATGGTTTCGTTTCTGCCGGCTCAATCAACGCTGAAGACATTGTCTGCCACCGCGGTGCCACCCCTGCCGCTAACTCGGCCACTGTTGCTGCCGGTGACTCCATTTCGATCAAGTGGGACACCTGGTTAGTTACCCCCGACAATCAGGCTGGACCAACCCCATCTATATTGTTATTCTAACTTCACTTCAGGCCCGACTCCCATGTCGGCCCCATCATCGACTATCTGGCATCATGCAACGGCGACTGCAGCACTGCCGACAAGTCATCGCTGGAGTTCTTCAAGATCAACGAAGGTGGACTTATCGACGGCTCCAGCGCCCCGGGCGTCTGGGTGACCGACGAATTGATCGACGAGGGTTTGACTTGGACTACTACAATCCCGGCTTCCCTTGCGCCCGGCTCGTACGTCCTCCGTCACGAGATCATTGCCCTCCACGAAGGCAACCGTGAAGGTGGTGCCCAACTCTACCCGCAGTGCATCAACCTCGAGGTCACTGGAACCGGAACTGAGCAGCCTGCTGGCGTTGTCGCCACTTCGCTTTACACCGCCTCCGATCCTGGCATTTTCTTCAATGTGTACCAAGCCAACGATGATTACCCAATCCCCGGACCGGCGTTGGCTATCGGCTCTGGCAGTGGTGGTAGCCCAGCCCCCGCTCCTGCTCCTACGTCTCCTGCCGAGGAAGCTCCTGAACCTTCATCCCCGGCCAATGGAGGCAACGTTCCCACTGCCGCTCCTGTTCCCACCACCCTGGTTACTGCTACTACTCGTCCTGGCTCTGCTCCTACTCAGCCCGCGACCGGCGGCCAGGGCCAGGCTCTGTATGCTCAGTGCGGTGGCCAAGAATATACCGGCTCGACCACTTGCGCCGAGGGTACTTGCACCAAGCTGAACGATTACTACTCGCAGTGCGTCCCCAACTAGAGGGCGCATCGCAGTTCAGCCTACGGGGAGGATGAAGAGCTTCGCATGGCGTTTTATAGCACATAGTTATACTGGGCCAATGTATCAAGCTCTGTAGGTAAAGATGAAACCTAGGTAGCCCATACAGATTGGAGTCAATGCACATAGCTCGAAGTTTGGATCAAACTTACATCTCATATCCCTAAATCCTCATTCGTGGGCGATTGGTACTGGCTCTCGGCAACGCGTGATACTAATATTTTACATGGATGACATGGACCATATACAAATTCCGATTGAAGTTCTGTCGAGCCCATATCGAAGCTTAGAATTTCATTGAGGTCATTGTGGTTAGTCACGGGTGGGGCTGGGTCCAAGGACGCAAATGGTTGAGGTTTGAACACCTCATGGCAAATTCACTTCACTCAAGCATCATCATACGGATTGAGATACCTGTAGAAAACAAGTATGGGCGATGCATCCATTCTCCATTCGGCCAATACTCTCATCTTTGGGGGCAACGGCAAAACGGCTCGTCACTTGACACGTATCCTCCGGACTGCCGAAACCCCGCACGTCGTCTATAGCGTCATTCGTAACCCAGACCAGATCCCAGACTTGGAGGCGATTGGGGCAAACCCCATTGTCCAGGATATCTCGACCGGCACCGAAGCAGACTTCCTCGAGATCATCGAGGCGACCCGGCCCGACGTCGTGGTGTGGGCAGCTGGTGGCAAGGATCCAAAGTCGGCCGAGGCTGTGGACCGGGACGGGGCTATCCGCGCCATGGAGGCCCTATCCAAAGCTGCGGTGAAGTCCAAGCGGTACATCGTCCTCAGCGCCCTGGACGTACGCGATCGAGACAACAAGCCTGTCCCAGACTGGTACACCGAGGCAGATGAGAAGCTCAGCGACCGCATGTGGGGTATCATCGGTCCCATCCTGCGGGCCAAGTTAGCAGCCGACACAGAGCTTAGGGTCAGCAACGAAACCCGGAAGCTGGATTACACTATCGTGAGACCAGGAGGCTTAGGCGAGGGGCCAGGCCAAGGCAAGATTCGTGCAGGCAAAGTAGGAACAATGGGCATGATTTCCCGAGAGGATGTAGCTGGTGTCATCTATGCGGCGATGCAAAACATCAAGACCCATGGGCTTGCATTCGATATCCTGGGGCCAACGGAGGGTAGCAATGCAATTAAGGATGCTGTCTCGCAGGTAGCAGAAAAACACGAAGATACCTTTGAAGGCTATTATTAGATAGGTATTCGCTGCTCATTGCCATGCTGAGCTTTCATTCTCCTACTCAGGCGACGTATGGTGCCCGTAGAACAGCATTGATGACAAACGTTGGAGGATCATGCAGGTATTAATCTAGCATGTGCCCAATCTCTGCTGAGGTCTCGATATTTAACCCTCAATCAGGAATTGTCTCCCTTTAGAAAGCATATTCTCAATTGTCAAAGATTAACAGAGGTCTTGCATGCTCAAACTGGCTTACACCTCTACCCCCCTCCCTTCTGGAAAATATCTTTCATTTGTTTGCGTCTCTACCTAATACGTGCCGTAAATCAGCAGAGTACGAGCACAACTGGTCGGCGTAGGTCACTGGGCAACATCAACACCATCAGGCGCACTAGCCAAAATCGTGACAACCATTGAGACCAATACCACCGCTACCGCTGATACTATGGCTACTACTGATTTCATTAGTATTACCAATACAATCGAGGCCGTTCCTACCACTATCATGGCTTTTATGAATACCCGCCGTTAGAATCACGGCCAATGCGACCACCACTGTCAGTCCTTTGCTGCCACTTCCACTTGCCGCCCCTACCTCTAGGATCTAATCCCGATCCATAATTCAGTGGACGCCGCCGCTCGATGACGATTGAAGTTTTTGCCTAGAAGTCGCTCCTATCCGACGCTTTCGACGCCATAATCCCATTGAAATACCCAAACTAGCAGCTGTATCGGCACGCTTGATCAGGAAAGGCTTAAATCCGCCAGACAGCTGGGTCGAACAACCTTTCAATGGAAGCATGTGCGATGCTCCCGCAGGAGCATGGTGAGTTGATCGACTGCGGGCCGAAAGTATATGGGATGGATAGTTTGCGCGTCGTTGATTCAGGCATAATGTCAATCAATCTCAGATGCAACCTGTAAACTGCTATGCACAGTGCTGGCAAGAAGAATGGGAATCTTATTTGCATGCTATGCGTTTTTGGCTCAATATTGAAATTATGTAGCCATGGGATTAGATGTATAACCTCCTTTATATATTGTCGTAATTTGGTGTTTCAATTGTTCGTCCCTTCACCCACGACTCAACTCGCGCCAGTAGCATGGCGAGCTGCGCAGCTGCCTGGAAAGATATGACACTGCAACTTTGTTCAAAATTTCAGAGGGCCCTGAGCACATCACGGCCGAGCCATCACGGCCGTGCTCTCAATTTTTCGACGCGTTTGAGTATCATTCAATTCTTGTGTTTGACACGAATGCCTCGTGTATGTTCTTGAACTCACAGAGTGCTAGTTACGTGAGATGTTGAATGTCGACTAACATCACCATCCACATACAGAAATCTTTCAAATCTGGCTCAAATCTCGGAAGAAACATCATGCAACTACCACCAGATAAAACAAGAACAATACACTGATAGGAGGACGGTAACTATCTTCGACAAGCTTTCGACCATATAGTAAGAGAGCCAGAGCAGAAATCTCCTTTTCGTGTTATGTGAAATTTATGAAAAAGCTTGAACCGAAGGCAGAATGTAGCCACATGTTCATATCGACACACAAAATCGGGCCTGTCATTTGGAAGATTTGACCAGGCATCGGCCCTGCGTCGGGCTTTACAAGTAGTCGTACGACAGGACCAGGAGACCCGCGCTCATGAAAAGACTTTGAGAAGCGCATCGCCAATAAAAACTCATATGTGACAGACCAGGGTACAACTGTCCCGCATCTGAGGGTATGGTTTTGCTACAACATACAAAGCTACTGCAGAACTCAGGAACGAGGGAGTGTCCGCATCAACAAGGTATACGGCCTGAGATAAGGTTCGACGGGAATAATAGACGAATACCAGAAATTGTGCATTGATTTGCCTCGATATGGGAGATGGCCTGCGTTGGAGATCTACCTATGGACGTGTTGTCTAACACAAAAGAATCGCAGATAAATATCGCTTGCCATGATTTCTTACCAGGAGACAATTTGTTACCAGTTCCGACTTTGAAATTTGCGAGGAGCCATCCAATTTGGCCGTAAGCATTACAGAAAAGTCTTAATACCTAACCAGTGTGAGATGTTGTTCAAGCAGAACAAAGGAGCGGTGCCGGCGAGGGGACTCCCTGGGCGAAATGCGTTTGACTAAGAGTTCGGCAGCGAGTGCGAACTCGTAAGCTTAATCTACAGCCTGGAGTCTCCAAGTATGTTACTAAGGCCTAAACCTTGTATCATATGGTTCCTGACCCTGCTGTGAAATGCATCAACCTCTTCGTCAAGATAGTAAATCCTGTTGAAGCAGCTATTCAACACCAAGCTCCCCTGGAATTGCCAAATGAAACTCTCCATCCAAGACCCGGTAGCCGTGACACCGAACCATGCGTCACCAATGTAACACTCACAGGCCGGACCGCTGTAATTTCGCTTCACAAAGTGGTCAAGGACGCCGAGACTCGACACTGCAGGTGTTGTGTCTGCTGGTGGTCCATCTGAAAAAGACCCTCCAATGCCTTCCATCATAGGTCTCAGTGCGGCCCAGATATCCGGCTGGTCCTGCAGCCCCAAACGATAAAATGAGGTCAAGTCTTGGGCAACCTCAAGAAAGGTGCGGCCATTAGGTTTGACTTTGTAAGGCAGGACACAATGAAAATTTCCGATGTATGCCCGCTTGTCAGAGTCCTGACAATGATTGTCTTTAAAGTAGCGGCGCAGGTCAAAGTTCGCGCAAGTGGAATAAGCAGAACCAAGCTCTGCGTTGGCATCGCGCTGAACATCTTGCGAAGCTAGGACGACGGCTGTATGCCAAACCGCAACAAGTGAGAGATTTCGATCTTTGCATGCATCGTTGATTCGGCTTGTATCTCGTGAAGAGAAATTGAATGTGGCGCGCGAGTTGACAGGAGGAAGTAGGTGACCAGGGACTTTGTTTGTCTTGGTTAGATGATAGGAAATCGGTGTCTCGGGTGGCGACACGTCTAGCGCCTGAAGCATATGAGTTGCCAGGTCGACTCCGCGGCCTGGACTTCTTTCTTTCATGTTGACGTAGTCATCTGATCGTCCAGGTAGGTTACCCAAATCTTGGCCAAGGGTCACTTGCTTGGGGTTGACCAAGAGAGTAAAGTATTCATCCCAAAAATGGAGGCCCCCACGACCGTCAAAGTGGGTGTGTTCTGCCTGTAAGAACAGCTCGTGCGTTTTCGGAAGAAAGTGCATTGTTGGTTGTTCCGTCTTCACCAGATTATGCCATATATCAGTAATGGTTGTGTTTCCCATAATTCTGAACGTCCGGGCTGCCCAGTCATGAACGTCCGTCATTTCCAGAGGAGACTGGTAAACCCTCTTATTTCCATGTGCGACAGACGCAATGATGGGGTACGAGAACCTCATCTGTATCCATGCATTTCGCAATCTCATAGCCTGCTCATCCTCGGAAATATTGCCGGCAAACCTAATGCTCATTGAGGATGCGACAAGGAAAAGTGCTGATTCACCAGCCTTTCCGACAATTCTACCATAGAAGGCATCTTGAAACCCATAGGCTTGCTCCCAATTGCGTTCCGACACCCTTTTCCAAGAGGGATGAGGTTCCTGACTGTGAGCCATAATGAGAAACAAAGTTTAATGACAGGAGTGATTCTGTCGGCAGCAGCACGCAGGCGTGGAAATGCTGTGTCGACTGATCACGCCCTGCGGTATGCAAGATTTCATGTGCGTGGAGAAATACGAAATTGCCGCGAATCGCGAAAGACAAGAATTTCCCGGACGGCTGACTCAAGTACCGGTTTGGGGGATCACCAACAATGCACTCTGACAGGGTTCATAATCCGTCGAATCCTAGATGCTGCTATTGTATGGCCGGGAATTCGAGGCCAGCAACCTTGCTAGGAAGGAGCGTGTATCACAAGTGCCAAGTATAACCTAGTACCTGAGTTGGGGTAAGACAAGTTCGGTCGGTGCAATCATCGTCGGTTTTTCGTGTTGACACCACTCTCTTATTCAACATCCCCGTCTACGGCTCGGACTTCCGCGAAGTCAGGTCATGTATCTGTACGAGACATAACACAACGAGAACGTACCCTGCCTTGGCCGGCTCTCGCGTCTTTCGCGGTAGAGACTCGGAAGCGCATCTGCAGTTTGACCTACCTAAACAAGTTAGAATTCGTTTGTCGCCAGTTGCGGGGAACCTGACTGTGGTTCCGTTGTCGAATTAGCACCATGCTAAAAAGAACTTACTGATCCTCGGAAGGATTCCCATCACTATTCTAGCCCACCTTGGTTGCTATAGCTGGCTAACAAATGTAAAGTCTCCGTGCACCAAACCCCTCATGAGTCTTATAGCAATCCGGGGACGGCTGATTTGATCACCGATAATGCGGGGATGACAGCATCCTAGTGGCTTTCACGTAAACTTTGCCTTGTTGGGACAACTGGCCAAAGATACGAAGCGGGACGTTGCCAAAACTAGATACAATGCGTTTCTGTTGGATCACAATCCCTTTCCTAATTATCCTCAGGATGGATCAAGATGAGTACGATAGCCCACACAAAAGCAAGAGGGGGCCCTGTGAGCGCAGCGCCTAGAAGGAATGACCAGGGTGGTCTCGCACAGCAACTTGGAGGATTTGATTTTTTTTTTTGCTGTCGTCGGCTCAATGTAACCCCTCTCGGACAGTTTGACTCTTAAAGCTACTACCGAAAGGCGGCAGCTACCTAATGTAGGGCGCGCGTGATAAGCGATGATCCTCCGCGGGCGGCACGGTGCGGCACTTGAATCACAGCAGGCTGTGCACCTAGTCCCGGCTGACCAACAGTGTTTGCATTTTATGCGCTGACAGAAACAAGGAGGTTCAATTTTCAACCGAAAGTCTTCCATATCCATGCACAAGTGCAGCGATTCCGCGTCGATCCTTGTACGAAACTGCTACACAAGCTTTCTCAATCTCGCTTATCCACTCTATTCCATTCAATATGAACACCGAAGTACCTAAATTACAGCAAATCCAGGCCTCCGAAGGGCGTGACGCCGTTCTTCGGGCTGTTCGTGCAGACGGGGCAGTTATCATTAAAGGACTGTTCACAGCCGACCAAGTGAACCGATTCAATGCGGAGGTTCAGCCAGCTATTGACAGGCGTGGGGTTGGCTCAAAACACACAGAAGAATGGGTCCAAGACTTTTTCGGCGACAACACGAAGCGTTTGAACGGCGTGGTTGCAATTAGCAAAACCTTTCGTCACGAGATCCTGGAATGTGATTTGATTCACGAAATTTGCGAAGAAATCTATCTAAAGGATGCTGGCGGTTACTGGATGAACTCTGCCCAAGTCATCGACATTGGGCCAGGCAGCAAACCTCAGCCATTGCATCGGGACCAATGGCAGTTCCCGATATTCACTCATTGCGGCCCAAATGCGCCCGAAGCCAGTATCAATTTCGTGGTGGCGCTGACTGATTTCACCGATGAGAATGGTGCAACCAGAATTATCCCCGGCAGCCACCAGTGGAGTGATTTGTCACAAAACGGAACGCAAGAAGACACCATTCCAGCCGAGATGGAAGCAGGTGATGCCTGCTTCATCACCGGAAAGGTCGTACATGGGGGAGGTGCTAATCGTACCAAAGACGCGATTAGGAGAGCAGTTACTCTTGTTTTCCAATGCTCTTATCTCACCCCAGAAGAAGCGTACCCGTTCATTCTGGACAAGGAGATTGCTAAGTCTCTTACTCCGCGAGCCCAGCGCATGGTCGGATTCCGCTCGCAGTTCCTCAAAGATAGCCCTGGAGTATGGAAACGGGACTACGGCGAGATGGAGGAGGTTTACTGTTAGATGCTGGAGATATGGAAGTATGTGGGAGGTTCGAGGAGTAAACTGAGCCCGGTAGAATCACGAGTAAATCTGAGAGAACTCGCAAATTGGCAATTTAGTAACATAAGGTCTGCCTCGCTTGTGACTATCATATTATTATACTGTGCATTTCCAATTTCTCTGTTGCATCTCAATTTAACTTTAAAGTCATAACGAATTTACCATGCCTCTTCAATGAAGTCTTCAATACGCTTTGGTGGAGGTGCTTTCCCTTCAAACGCCTTGACAAGATCAAGGTATCCATCGAGCCTGGTGAAGTCGTAGGCGCCAAGTGCAACTCCTGCTTCGAGATCGGCGATGAGCCCTCTCAGTTGATCCAGCCCCTCTGGAAATCTCTGCGGATATAGCCTAGCTATTTCCACGTTCGTCGGTAGATCAATCGCCTTATGCTCAAGCAGATTCGCGACAGGCTGATACTGAACTTGGAGTTTCCGGCCCAACTTCTTCTCAACAAGACGGACCAACTCGTTCAGTGTGACGGTGCTGACAGCTGTCGTCATAATCCGTTCCCACTTGTCTAGGTCCAAGGCTAGCGCTATGTACCGGGCAGCATCAGTTGTGAAAGACATGCTCATCTTCGCCTCTCCGTCGTCTGGCAACACTGCTAGACCATTCGCTGGGTCGATGAAGAAAGAAAGTGGACGAAGGCTACTTTCCACCCCTGGTATTCCAAAGTAGTCCATAAACATGCCTGGGTAGATGTATGCATACTCCAGAGTAGCGGTCCTTTCCAGCTCCTTTCGAGCGACGAGATGATACTTTTTCTCCGGGTAAGGCAAGACTGAATCGCTGGCATCATATTCGACGTTAAATTCGGACGGGATGAATCTCTTTACATGCTCAGACTGGTCAGCGGCACGAATCAGTTGACATTGGGCATCCGATGCAGAATCGCAATCCATGATGAAGGCACATATGACCGCACTGATCCCTTTCTCTGCAAACTGCTTGACAAGGGCATCTTCTGAGTAGTCGGTTTGAATCACGGGCGAGTAAGCTTTGCCAGTCAATGGCGATATACGACTTGGTACTGTTTTGTCGTCCACAGGCTGTATGCAATAAATAAATATGTGGATATAGGGACGTGGCCATGGGAAACAGTACTTTTCTAGACATGATGTAAACCTCATGCTTGCCGTTCTCGTAGAGGGCATGCGTGATAACGCGGCCCAGGTCGCCTGAGCCACCTGGAACTGCAACGACCGCCATGGTGTGAGTAACTGATTTTTGAGAGAGTATTGTGACCAGATCTGGTTTGAAAGAGTGACGTCTCAACATGATCATTATGCGGCACAAGAAATATGGCACGACAACTCCATATCCGCTAATGCAGCCGGCCCATGTACAACACCAATACTGGACCTAAGTGGAACCCGGCTCGGTTGTTACTTCTTGAGGCCATAAGTCCGATCGTCGAGTGCAGGCTTGGACACCCATGTCATACTTGCCGCTAGTCTTCGTACCCTTGATAGGGTCAACATCCTTTGTACCACTACTTGAACCCTAGTATCGCTACTTGAGATCTTTGCTCAAACGAAACGACCCGTATTGCACTTTCATGCAAGGTCACATGAAACCGCGGTCACATCATCGAATCCTCACAATTAGAGTGCGTCAGCTCCAGGTAGACGACAAAAGACGCATGTACTGGTTTGATGGACAGGGCTATGGACCGATGCAAGATGGAACATCGACCACCGAAATGCAATGTCGGCCATGCCATTTGTCACACAACTGGGTCGTAGGAGTGGGAATGAGTCGCAGCGGTTGTGGTTGCGGGAGTCCGAACCCGCCAGTAACATGCCTTTGGTCTCGCTTCCACAAGTAAGCCAAATGTATCAGACGAATTCTGACACAAAAGGATGACCAAGACAGGGAATGTATCATTTGCCTTTCCATTCGCGTATCGCTGATACATAGCCCAGCTCAGCTTCATACACATCAAACACACAAGCCTTGTAATTGGCTACTAGTTACTTGAGGCGAAATGATTGTATCTTCGACCGAAGCCGGCCTGTCTAGCGGTACAGTTAAAGTACCTCAACTCGTCATCAATAACAGTCCAACAAGCACGCAATCAAGTCTACCCGATCTCATCGAGCATGCTGGCATACCACACACCCAAAAGACAGCCATTGTCTGCGGTACCTCAAAAATTACCCACGGAGAGCTCAACGTTCTCGCAAATGGCTATGCTGGAGTCTTGGCGCAGCAAGGAGTTAGAAAAGGCGACCTTGTTGCCGTGGCCCTAAACCGGTCCATTGAATTGGTTGCCCTGTTGCTGGCCATCCTGAAAACAGGAGCAGCTTACGTGCCAATAGACCCTGCCTTTCCTGCAGAGCGAATCATCCAAATGATGGATGATGCATGTCCGGAACTATTCATAACCAGCGCCAACTTACTCGAGAATTACACCTTAACAGCAAGCCTGCAGTGCCTGACCCTGGAGGAAGCACGGCAGAGAATAGACCCGAACTCATGTAGCAGCAGACCTACGGCAAGAGTAACAGAAAACGATCTTGCCTATGTTATGTACACCTCGGGTTCCACTGGAAAACCCAAGGGGGTGGAAGTCAGCCATGGAAATGTCTGCAACCTGCTATTGTCCATGCAGGAAGAACCAGGATGCAGCGAGAAAGATCGCCTGCTAGCCATTACTACTATTGCTTTCGACATGGCTGTCATCGAACTCTACCTACCCCTTATCTGTGGAGCAACAACAGTCATCGCTCGGGAGCACGAGATCAAGGACATGCCTGCTCTAGTCAGTCTTATGAGACGTCACGAAATCACCATCATGCAGGGTACGCCAGCGATATGGCAGATGCTGCTGGACGCAGGTTGGCAAGGCTGTCCGCGACTCGCCAAAATCTTCTGCGGCGGTGAAGCGCTTTCTCGAGCGCTCGCAGATCGCTTGCTGCATTGTGGCGACGAGGTATGGAATATGTACGGTCCGACCGAGGCGACAGTGTATGCAAGCATCTGGAAAGTCCGGCCTGCGGATGATATTATCATCGGGAGCCCCATAAGAAATGGCTACCTTTATATTATGGATGACCAGCTGTCACCCGTGCCGTTTGGCCAAACTGGTGAGCTGTGTGTTGGAGGAGCCGGAGTGGCCCGTGGTTATCGCAATAATCACGAACTCAGCCGCTCCCGATTTGTCGAAAACCCCTTTCACGACGGCCTCATGTACCGCACAGGCGACGTCGCTCGTCTTGTGGAATCAGGCGAGGTGAAGGCCATGGGCCGCGCGGACGGGCAGATCAAAATCCGAGGCTACAGGATCGAGCCAGGCGACATCGAAGCTGCGATAACGGCTAGGGACGAAATATCAGGAGCAGTGGTAATCTGCCGTGACGATCGACTTGTGGCATACTATGTGCGGAAGACGCTGCCTCGGGAAAACGGAGAGGCTGAATTAACTGCAACAGCACCCCTTGACCACCTGCTAAGTCCGTGGCTGGCTGGTAGGTTACCAGCTTACATGGTGCCGGCATTCTTTGTCGCAATGAACGCGTTTCCGGTGACTATCAATGGGAAAATTGATCGGAAAGCTCTTCCAGACCCCATAACAGCAATTCATGTCGAACCCGTCGCAGTTATGCCCACCACTGAGCTGGAAAGTTGTATCCTCAGCATCTGGTCCAAGGTTCTTGGACACGGCTGTATGGGTCTCAATGACAATTTCTTCGACATTGGAGGGGACTCATTGCGAGTTGTCCGTGTCCAGAAAGAGCTTCAAAACATTCTGGGCCGCCTGGTTTCCACAGCCAAGCTTTTTGAACACTATACCGTCAAAGCCTTGGCGGCGCATCTCAATGCTCTCCCAAAGGTGGATACTCCAGAGATCCCGCAGTTCCGTGAAGAGGATACTAGCAGGCAGGATATTGCCGTGGTATCAATGGCGTGTAGGTTACCTGGTGACATTGTCACTCCGGAAGGGTTCTGGGACTTTCTTGAAAGTGGTGGGGATGCCATCACGGACACGCCTGTAGGGCGTTGGGGCTCTGACACGTACGACCAGTCGTACTGCAGTCGAGGCGGATTCATTTCGTCGGTTTATTCTTTCGATACTTCCTTCTTCGGAATCTCACCACGAGAAGCCGCCCGGCTCGATCCCTCGCAATACATGATGCTTGAGACCTGTTGGGAAGCCATTGAGCGGGCTGGCTATACTGCCCAAGGGCTGCGTGACAGCTCTACGGGTGTCTTTATTGGTACCAGCAATATCTTGACCCATCAAAGTCTCAATCCGTCGGCAGTCCGGCATTTCGCGGATCTTGATGGATACACGGTGACTGGCTCCGCTGCTGGTACCATGTCCGGCCGTATCTCGTATCACTTAGGCCTCCAAGGCCCAACAATGACGATTGACACAGCTTGCTCCTCCTCACTGGTCACAACTCATTTGGCCTGTAACGCGCTGCGTCTTGGCGAATGCGACATGGCCGTGTCAGGAGGAATAAGCCTTCTGACTAATCCTGGACTTCACGTGGAATTCGATCACCTCCAAGGCATGTCACCCGATGGTCGCTGTCGGTCGTTTTCTGCGGATGCGCAGGGAACCGGATGGTCCGAGGGATCAGTTGTGGTCCTCTTGAAGCGACTGTCCGATGCTCAACGTGATGGCGACACGATTCATGCCGTCATACGCGGCAGTGCCGTCAACCATGATGGCCGCAGTGCCAGCCTGACGACTCCCAGCGGACATGCACAGCAGCGGCTTGTTCGTACGGCTCTGGCTAAGGCCCATTTGCAACCTCATGATATCGACTATGTAGAGGCGCATGGCACTGGCACTAAGCTTGGTGATCCTATAGAAGCTACGGCGCTGGCCGAAGTATTCGGTCCCAGTCGTGCCGAGCCGAAACCACTCTACATCGGTTCTGTCAAATCCAATATCGGTCACACTCAAGCGGCTGCCGGCCTTGTGGGTTTACTAAAAATCGTCCTAGCAATCAAGAACAATTTACTGCCACGAACCCTACATGTCACAGAGCCTACTCCAGCGGTCGACTGGCACGGTGCCAATATGGTTCCCAACATGGGTAATCGAGCGTGGCCGTTGGTGGAAGGCCGGCCGCGTCGAGCTGGTGTTAGTGCTTTCGGGATAGGAGGCACCAATGCCCATATCATCCTACAAGAACCACCCTTGGCGAATCAGATCGTTGATAAAGAGAAGTTCTCAAGGCGAGATGTTGGCCCTTTACCAATACTTCTCTCAGGGGACACAAACTTGGCATTGTGCGCGCAAATTGAAAAGCTTCGTCGCCACATCTGTATCCAACAGCATGATGACGATCTTCGCGATATAGCCTACTCTCTGGCAACCACCCGCACACATTTTCGAAAACGAATCGTTTTGGCGGCCACAGACAAACCTCAGCTCTTGAAGGAGCTTGACAAGCTAGTCAGCCCCAGTTCTCTGATAATGCAGGAAACTGACGACAATTTCCACCACACCAAGATGGCCATGCTCTTCACCGGTCAAGGTAGCCAGTGGCCGGGGATGGGTAAAGCCTTGTCCGAGGTCCATCCTATCTTTCACCAAGCATTGTTGGAAATTGCACAGGAATTTGATAAGGAGCTGGAGGTGCCTTTGCTCGATGTCATGTGGGCAACTCCTGGAAGTGACAACGGCATCTTGCTCGAACGCACCGACTATGCTCAACCTGCTCTTTTTGCTTTGGAGGTAGCGTTATGGCGATTTTGGGAGGCATTGAGCGTGACGCCTGATTTTCTACTTGGCCACAGCCTGGGTGAAGTTGTGGCTGCTCACGTAGCGGGCGTTTTTGATCTGCATGATGCTTGCAGGCTAGTAGCCGCGCGTGGTCGGTTGATGCAGAGTCACAGCGGTAATTTCAGCATGGCTGCGCTTGAGGCCTCTGCAACTGAGACAGAAGTCGCAATAAGGAAGTTTGGTCATGCAGACAACGTTGACGTGGCGCTCTATAACACGCCATTCCAGACAGTCATCTCCGGCACAATGAACGAGGTCGACAGTATCATGGGCTATTTTTCTGAGCAAGGCCGTAAGGTTAGATCCGTACTTACGGGACATGCCTTTCACTCGCGTCAGATGGATGGTGTTTTGGCAGAATTCCAGACCACAGTCGAGACTCTCCGGTTTCATCCGCCAACCTTCAGAATGATCAGCAGTCTAAATGGCAAATTGATCGACGCAGAGCAGGTGACTCAAGCGCAGTACTGGACAAGACAGATTCGCGAGCCTGTAAGATTCACCGACGGTATACAGACCTTGGCTGGCCATGGTGTCAACACATTTCTCGAGTTAGGACCTGACCAGGTTCTGTGTGGCCTGGGAGCGACATGTCTTTCAAGCAGCATTAAGAGCCACCCAGTCACCTGGCTACCATCTATTGGTCATAGAAAAAACAGTGCATCATTTTTCCAAGCAAGCGTGGCCCAGCTACACACTCTGGGCGTGGACGTGAAATGGGCCGCCTTTTTCGAGCCCCTAGGTTGTCACCGCATTCTCCTACCAACTTATGCTTTCCAACGCAACTACCATGTTCACCACAGTCTCGAGAGACAAACTTCACGCTCGAGAGGACATTATATGAACGGTGCCGGGAGGAGGAACCTGAATGGCCCTAGCCCACCACCCGATCGTAGCCGCGTTCAATTCGACATTGCATGGCAGCTCATCAGCCCAGCAAATACCCTACCCCGAGGGACGTGGGGGGTTGTAACTTCAACTAGCGATGAGACATGGGCAAAAAGTGTCATTGAAAGCCTGTCGCAAGTCGATCTGAAACTGCACCGAGTTGAAGAGCTAGACCAGGCGAAAAAGCTCAGTGGTCTGCTGTGTCTGTGGGAGGCGGATATGACTTCAATCTGTCAAGTACAGGATCTGATTGCAACAGCGTTGTCACAGATCCAATTGGCAGTCGACATTCAATTCTCTCCTCCCATAATCTGGATCACTCGCCATGCAGTTGGAACCGGTGTTGAACCTGACGACCATGCAATAAGACTGGGAGTAGGACCTTTGCTCTGGGGTTTGGTGAGAACCGCGCGAACTGAGCATCCTGAGTTGCAACTACGTCTGATCGATCTCGGTGTGGACTCGTCAAGTGCCAGCATCCTATCAGTACTGCCACTACATGGCGAGCCAGAATGTGCCTTACGTCAAGGCCGAATTCTTGTCCCACGGATGCGGGATGTCGTGTCAAAGCTCGACCCATCCCCACAGAAGCCTCGAATGCTGCGCACGGATGGCGCAGTGCTTATCACGGGCGGCTTGGGGCATCTCGGGGCGCGAATAGCACGATGGCTCGTCAGCGATTGTGATATCAATGACCTGGTATTGGCCTCCCGCCGTGGGATGCAAACTTCTGGTGCGGATGCACTGGTGAATCAGCTCTCAAAGCTGGGCGCCCGAGTCTCTGTGGTAGTCGGCGACACTTCTAGCCTCCAAAGTGTCAAGTCAATCATTGCCATGTTTAGCAGTGACCGGCCGTTGAGAGGAGTCGTTCATGCTGCCGGCGCTGTAGACTCGGGCGTTATCTCAGCGCTGACACCCGAGCGATGCGAGACGACAATCCGGCCAAAGGCATACGGTGCCTGGTTCCTACATGAATCAACGCTGAACATGGACTTGGACCTCTTCTTAATGATATCTTCTGTGTCCGGAATCATGGGTCTGCCGGGCCTTGCCAACTACGCAGCGGCCAACACATTCCTTGATGCTCTGGCGCATCTACGTCGTGCTCAAGGGTTGCCAGGGACATCGGTAGCATTTGGCACCTTGGCTGGTGATGGAGGCATGGCGTCGAGACTTGGCCACAATACACGCTCCTATCTTGCTCATTTTGGGCTTAATCCCCTGTCTCTTGATGTAGGAGTCGAGGTGATTGAGAACGCGTTGGTCAGCAACCGTGCGATGACTGTAGCCGCCGCTCTCGACTTGCCGCAGCTGAAGCGCTACCTGGAACAGCAGGACGACGGAATTCCGTCTCTTCTTGACCTGCTCTTGGGACAAGGCGACACCGTGACAAAATCGCCATTGCCCAAACGCCAGAGTCTACAAGAGATACTAGCCAGAGCTGAGGCGGCACAACGACCAGGGATTATACTCAACACAGTCCGTCAGGTTCTCGCCAAGGCGCTGGGATTTACCAACTCTGGTGATGTGGAAACGGATCGCTCTTTGAAAGACCTCGGCATCGATTCCCTGATTGCAGTGCAAATTCGTAATCAGTTAATGGCCTTAACAGGCTTAAGGCTCCCTGTCAACATTGCTTTGATGCACCCCAACCTCGGAGCGCTCGGTCAATCTCTATTGTCACAATTAGAGAAAATGAACAGCTCTGCAGCTACACCATCTACTCTTTCGTTGAATATGACAGCTATTCGTCAAGGCTGCGTGGACAAGAGTTTCAAGTTTGGGATAGGGTTGCGTGATCATAACACAGCCCAGCTTCCTGCGCGGCCGAAGGCTGTATTCCTGACTGGCACGACGGGATTTGTTGGTGCCTTCATTCTTAACGAGCTGCTTAAGCGGGGTGTCACTTCTTATTGCTTGGTACGTGCCGAGAGTGCTGAAAAGGGCCTGCAGCGGCTTGTGAGCACTCTACAAACGTATAGTCTTTGGGAGGCTCGGTTTGAGGATCTGATCAAGCCTGTCCTTGGCGACATTACCCGCCCTTTTCTCGGCGTGGACCAGCAAGCTTTTGAAGACTTGTCGAATCAAGTCGATTCTATATGTCATTCTGGCGCCCTCGTGGACTGGATGCGGCCACTTGAGGACTATGTGGGGCCAAACATCGTCAGTGCCCACGAGATCCTGCGGCTCGCCTCCTATGGTCGTTTCAAAAGTGTTCATCTCATCTCTACCATCTCGACTCTACCGAAGCACATGGGTCTAGATCTTAACGAAAATGACATTGAGTACGGTTACGGCACATCAAAGTACATTGCCGAGAAAATGATGGCGGCCGCTCGTTGGCGCGGTGCAAGCACTTACGTCTATCGCCTTCCTTACGTCACTGCTTCGGCGGCCACTGGTCATTTCCGTCGCGATCGCGGAGACTTCTTGCACAATTTTACCACTGGCTGCCTCGAAATTGGAGAGTTTCCTATGTTAGAAGCTGACTTGTCCTATGTGTTGCCTGTTGACTATCTGGCAGAATGCGTTGTGGCTACCATGACGCTTGAAGTTGTTAGGAAGGGCCAAGAGTTCGATTTCCTGAATCCACAGGCTCTACGCTGTACCGAGTACTTCCGGCTTCTAGGAGCAGTCAGTGGTGAGCCGAAGCCGATTGCTGCATTCGGAGCCTGGAAGCAGCGGGCGTTGGCGTATGCCTCTGCAAATCCTAGGAGTTCTCTCGCACGTATTGGTGGGGTTCTTGAAACGTTCACAGAGGAAAACGCGAACTCTTTGTTCGAGGGTCTTCCCGTTGGGGAGCACGTCTTCGGAGGTGAGGATTACCCAGCGCCAAAGATCGACAACCGGTTTGTACAACAATATCTCAGTTGTATCAAGGGTTTTTAAAAAGTACTTTTAATTACCTCATGTTGCGGTACCAGTTTACGGAAGGGTCAAATCCTTACTAAAAGGTATGTCGGGCTTCTCTGAAATATACCACTCAGCGTTAACGATTTCAGGATCACCGTCACATCACTTCAGGACAGCTTCACTAGACTGTAAGGCGTAAAAGCAACTACCGCGTAAAGATAGAGTTCGTCGTAACCTCGATCAAGAGGAGGGCACGTTCCTTTGGAACGTCGCTACTTCAGTGTGACAGACGAGGGTAACTTACGACAGGAGTGGCTAGCTGAATTGTTGCGAAGCATGTATAGCCCTAACCCCACACTGGTCATTTGGGCGTACATATTTGGTGTTGTACGCTCTTTCGCAATAGACAGCCGGCTTGTCTCCTTGACAATGATGGCTTGGAGCCGTGCATCCCTAAACCGGTCGCGAATAGATGAACAGGTCGCTGGAGGAGGGCGATGGGTTGGCCGATTATTCCACAAGAGGTAGAGTGTCAGAAATGAGTCTATTGTTGTATATGATGCATGCGGCGAGATTCTCAATCCACGCATGACCGCTTTCTCTGCAATCCTCGTAGAAGTATCCACGATGTAACTGAAACCTGCACATTTTTTTTTACGAAGAACCTGGCATTCCATGTGCCGCAGGACACACAAGCAGTCAACAAGAGAGCTCTTATTCCTTTTCAATCACTGCAACTTTGCACGGGCTCGCTTCCACATGCCCGATTCTTTGATTGATTTTACGATGGAAGATTATTTAACACATGCAAACAAAATGATGTCATGCAGGCTGCGATTGACACTGCAAACCTCTCAAGTCTGTTAAGAAGCACGTGCCAAGTCTCGTTGGCCAGTCTCAGTGACTTGTCTAGATCAATATCTACATAGCGCGGTGACTCTCTTCAGCAAGCTAGAGCTTCTTGAAAAAAGTAAGAGCAGTCGCAAGACTGAGAGGTCCTGCGTGATTTCTCCCTTTCGCTTTTTGACTGTGAGGCGACTAGA
Organism: Stachybotrys chlorohalonatus IBT 40285; assembly: GCA_000732775.1. Taxonomy (NCBI): domain Eukaryota; kingdom Fungi; phylum Ascomycota; class Sordariomycetes; order Hypocreales; family Stachybotryaceae; genus Stachybotrys; species Stachybotrys chlorohalonatus. Next base: position 1,112 of record KL660621.1, on the reverse strand, counting down.
AGGATAGCGCGGTGGTATCAACGCGACGACGCAAACGAGGTCTGATCTCTCAGGGATTTGCAGTCGAAATACTTAACGCAATACCACTTACTTGGAATGAAGCAAAACAGGTGACAGAGCAAGTGCAAAAGGGAGCGGTGGGTTACGTGCCAGCAGGTGTGCCAAATTTCAAGACGCAGTTGGGCTGTAAGATTTCTAGTGATGATCGGAGTTATTGCATTATAAAGGCGAGATGGAATTGATATTACAGATAATACAAAGAATGCCAAACATGATCCGATCTTTCCGTGTGCGTACCACCAGTCAATGGAGGTGTCATTTCAACTAGACCCCGAAACGAAATTCCCTGATTTTTTTCTGGTAATAGTAGGTCGAGAGCCCGCCGGCGATGGTAAGTCCAATGGCCGGGCGCGACTTGGCCTGCGTGGCAATCAGCCTTTGGGCTCCCGCTCCCAGCAAGGCGACGCTGCTGCCCAAGGCAAGCTCTGCGCCATAGTCCTTGTTCTTCTTGAGGAGGTATCCTAGTCAAGTGATAAGTATGGCATGTATGCATGAACATTGACAAGTGAAGATCTACCTGCACAGGCGAAGCTGGCACCCAGGGTCAGGCCTGCGATGAGGGATGGCTTGGAGCGCGTGCGGTAGAAACCGAAGCTGCCGCCGGCGGCCACTGTCGGACGATGAGGTTAGCATTGAAGCATAACAGTCTGAACCTTCATGAGATGGAACACTTGCATAGGCCCGCTAGTGTAAAGGCTGGATGCTCAGCCATGGCTGTCGCGTTG